>PVHP010010937.1:0-46464 GCA_004024765.1 Zapus hudsonius | reverse complement strand
AAACTCTCTTTTGTAACATACATATTATTAGCTAGTAAAAAAGTAGTTTTGCATATGGCTTATTCATAGCATCTTAAATTTTGATTAACCCTCCTACAACCTTCTCCTGTTCTCTGTTCCGTTCCCTTATACCATTCCCCTTCCCAGTATTCAGCTCCTCTACTTACATACCTGCTATACCTTCCCCTTAAGCCCTCCCCTCTCTCCCTCTTTTATTTCCCCTGTGAGGCATTCTGGTCTCTATACTGTCTTTATTCCAACTCACACACAACCTAAACATTTTAATCTAGCATCAAGATTCTTTTAAAAAATTTTTTTTGCACGTGTGTGTATTGTGTGTTCACATGTGTGTGTGTGTGTGTGTGTGTGCGTGCACATGTGCCAGGGTCTTCAGCCACTACAAATGGAATGCCAGACTCTTGCACCACTTTTTGCATCAGGCTTTACATGAGCCACCGGGGATTTGAATCCAGGCCAATGAGCCATGCAACCAAGTGGCTTTAGTCTCTGAGACATCTCTCATAGTCTTGAAGATTCTTAACTTGAATTGAATCATATAGGCTATAAAATCATTTTTTAAAAATCAGTTAAAAGGTTTGCTCTGTAGTTCAACTGGCCTTGAATTCGGAATCATCCTGCCTCAGTTCCCGTGTTGGGATTACAAGTATATATCTCTGTAGATGGCCCACTGTTAGAATTTTCTGAGCTCTCAGAGCATGTGCTTCATTCTAACACTTCAGGAGCTTGAGGTCAAGCCCTTACTCTCCTCATTGCTAATTTTCTTGTTTTTTTTCTGGCATTCTGTCATGCTCATTTCCAGCCTTCATCTCTTCCTGGAGAGTCTATAGTTGCATGGTATGTATTATACGCGTGTAGCTATCTTTCCTTCTCTCCCTGAATTGTTTAGTGCCTGCTCTAACATTTGATCTGCTCCATAAACATATTGCAAAACGAAATTTCATTCCTCCAAGGTAGCAGCCCTGTGGCATGGTGTATCTGAGCCCCAATTGGAATAGTAGAGCTTGGCAGATTGGCAAGGAGAAGCTAAAACCAGACACCAGAGGGAACAGACTTCTGAAGAAACAAAGGCTTTTGACCCAAAGTTACCTTATGCAATGTCATGGGAGAATGACTTCTGATTTCACAGTATTTAGGCTTATTCCACAGTTTTCCCACTTGGACCATAAAGGACAGATTACCACACAGAGGTTATACAAAACTCTCCTTGGAGGCTTGAGACATTAATGCGGATTTGACTAAGCCCAATCACTTTGCCATCCGTGGGCCTCTTTCTTTCTTATTTCTGTGACGGTTTTCATCTCTTCTGAGGCAAAAGAAAATCTCTAGTAACACAGCAGTACTTATCACTCTACCAGTTGTCTTTCTTGTGTGTGTTGTTGGGTCACTGGATTAAATGAAGGAAAGAGTATACAGCTGTTTCTTGATATCTATGGAATATCACACCACTTCCAAGATCCCCCATGGACACTAAAATCTTTGGATGTTAAAGCCCCTTTATATGAAAAAAGCCTCCCCCTTTCTTCCCAAATACTTTGAATAAAGTCTAAATCACATAAAATATTTAGAAGATGTAAATATGTATAAGTAATTGTCTATACTATCCTATTGAAGAAATAAAGACAAAACGCTTATAGCATTCAGTACAGATATAATTTTTCCCCAAATATTTTTGAACCACAGTTAGCTGGCTCCATGGATGTGGAACCCATAGATATACAGGGCTCACTGTATAAGGTTCAAACCAAATCATACTAGAAACATTTCACCTTCCTCCTTTGAGCTAGCTTACGAGGAAGACACTGAAAGAGGATTTTAAATTAGTCATCTCTCATACTTCAAGGCTATCTGACTGCTCAGAAGTCTCTGCAGTGTTCCCTAGCTAATCAAATAAAGTATAAAGGTCTTGTCCTGGCATTTTAGACTTTCATCTGCCATTGAGCTTCAAATCACCTTATTAAAATATTATCCCTTCCCTTTCCCCTCTAAATGTTACCTTACTTCATCCAAATTGCATCACCCCTTTTGGGTCAACCTACTCCATAATATACCTCCAACATGCTTGGAAGCTTTCTCCATGTAAATACTCCCTCTTCGTTCTGTCATATGATATCTGTCATAGTGCTCCTTCATTCATGACCCCTCTGATTTCCTCTCCTAGAGATGATCTCATTCTTCCCTGGGCACAGGACACTTCCGTGGTGTGGTATCCTGCTAAAAGGGCATGGAGGAAATAGGGTTTTGCTGAGTCTGGCAGCCTTCCAGGACTGTCTCCTTCTGTTAAGGAAGTTGAGGCAGTTTGAGGACCCTGATAAATCTTAGTGAATCCTGGACACTCCAGCCCCCAGGCAGGCCACAGCTGTGCCCTGAGATAAGCAGGCAATTCAAGGCCTAAACTTAGTCCAGCTGCAATAACAAATCTAAACAATAAGGTTACATTTCCTCTGCTGACATCACCATTCTATACATGTCTATATACATGTATTGAGTCACTTAGGCCCCTCAATTGATCTATGCAAAATAGGTATCCAAAGGGTACTGGCCCCTACCAATCAAATCATGAGATGTCCACAGATCCTACCCCTACCAATCCCCTTGCTGCCTATGTTCCTACCTCCACCTTTTTCTCTATATAAACACCTGTTATCTATACAATAAATGAGAATTGCCCACTGCCATATTCTCTCGAGAGTGTCCATCTCTCATCAGCTCTTCTAAGTCTCTGCTCACCCAGGTCCGTGGATGAACAGGGAGTTGATGCATGCTGCAACTTCCCCACTAACCCATGGACGCACACCTTGGCTCTTCGTTTTTGGGATTGTTGCTCTCTCCCAGGTACCAGAGCTGCTGATGCAGCAAAATCACCAAAGCTGGGTATGCACCTGACGTTTTCTAACACTAATGGCTGAGAGTGGGAACAAACTACAACTTTAATTCTGTCAGTGGTTATTTAATTTATTTTTGAAGGAGAGTATCATTTGTGTTTTTTTTGGGGGGGGGAAACAATGGACTTTTAGATTGTGAAAATGAAAATAAAGTATATTTTAAAAATTTTTAAAAAATATTTATTTATAAGGAGAGAGAGAGAGAGAGAGAGAGAGAGAGAGAGAGAGAGAGAGAGAGAGAGAGAGAGAGAGAGAACAGAGAGAATGAGCATGCTGCCAGGGCCTCCAGGCATTGCAAACAAACTCCAGATGCATGTGCCACTTTATGCATCTGGCTTTATGTGGGTGCTGGGGAATTGAACCTGGGTTGTTAGGCTTTGCAGGCAAGTACCTCAACTTCTGAACCATCTCTCCAGCCCAGATAAAATATTTTTACATAGAGAAAACCTGTTCTAACATTTCTCAACTTGGGTACCACAGGACCCTATGGTTCAATGTGACATCACTAGGCATTCTGTAGGAGTCACTAAAACAACTATGAGAATGGACACTGACTAAGAACACACAATTTTATTAGGAGTGTTTTGGCCACCAAATGACAGGGTATGGTAGGATTGAATTCTTTTCCTTGAGTCCAGCCCTGGTTTTTATGCAAGACAGGGAGGTCACTGGTACCTGATGAGTGCTAGATTAATGATAGGCTATCACTTTAATGTTTCGCTTTGTAATTATTCTCAAACTCCCCTTATAAGCCACAGCCTGACTCATACTATACTAGTATTAAAATCTTGAACAGATGTTTAATTTCTATTGAGAAAATGGAGCTTCTCCCTACTCTTTCCTCACTGTTGTTATGAATGTTGTAAAGTGCAGATTCAAAGGGCCAGACAAAAACTATATAGTGAATAGTTAGGGGTTTGGGTGATTTTCTTACTTTATTATGCCCTTCTATTTTATGTTTAATTAGTATTAGTCAGCTGACTGAAAATATACACGCAGGACTCTTGTGGGTTTTGGTTCCTGAGCTATTGTTGGCCAATTCTGCCGTGTCAAACCATTTACTAGTGTTGCAATAAAATTGAAAGAAAAATCACAAAGCAAAATGTGAAAATTTTAAATATGAGTCACAGCATTTGAAAAAATGCTGATTACTATAGTCAATGATTGGATTCTCAACACAAATGGTAAATAAAAAAAACCCTCCAGCACCAAGAAGGGTCCCCAATGGGTTGGGGACAGAGAGGAGGGGAATGGGGGTACCATCATAAGATTTGCTTATAAAAAGTTATAAATGTTATCAAAAATTATTGATAATAAAAATATTAAAAAACAACTGACACAGTCAGTGAAAAGGACCAGTAAATAAGTTATTCATTCACAGACCACATTGCTTCAAATGGGGAAAAGTTCTTGTTGATGAGACTCCAACACTGTGATCGTGGAAAATTACTGTAAGTAAAATGCTGGATAAAGATATAGTATAGAAAATCAATGCCTAACAGAGTGGCAAGTTGAAGTATCAATGGCATATCATATATAATCTTAAGAAGTTTAGTGAAAGAAACCAAAAACCTCACTGTTTCAACATCTAGATTGATGAGGTTGACAGATTTCAGCAATAAATGTCACATGGCATTTGTAAGATTTTCATGAAATTGAGAATTTTGGAGGAAATTTAGAAAAAAGGCCAAGTTATAATTATGTTTGGCCATCATATCTGTACCAAAGGCCCGTCTCGTGAGCATTGTGTTAGTCTCATTACAGAAAGTGCCTTGCCGATGGTGAGTTCTGTGAGAGTGTTTGCAGTCTGTTAACAGAAAAAGTTGCTCACCCTGTCACAACACATTGCTTTCTCGCCAGAGAAGTGCTACTGTTAAAAATTCTTGGAGATGAAATGAAAGTTTTGGATGATGCTACAAAATAACTATAATATGCAAAGATAAACTTGAGAATATGTTTAACTCTGCGGGAGAATGTACTCAAAGCCCATATAAATATCCTGCTGTCCACAGAAATTTTGTTGTATCAAAAAGAAAGGGTTCTCAATAAAGTGAGCTGAAAAGTAAAATTCAGAAGTACTTTCAGGAGGTCTGAGGTGATAGCTCAGCTGGTAATTCTCTTGTCTCCTCAAGCATGATCATGTGGATTTGATCTCTGGTACTCATGTAAAATGCCAAGAGCTAGTGTGGTTGCAACCACCTGTAGTTCCAGTGCAGGGGAGGTGGAGACAGGCAGATCCCTGAAGATCTATGACTAGCCTAACTGCTGAACTGCAGGCCAGTGAGAGACTGTCTCAAAAAGAGGTGGATGGTGTACCTGAAGAATGACATCCAAAGTTTTCCTCTGGCTTCCATAGCATGTATGTACACATACACCCACATATGAACACACACACACACATATTCACCAGATTTCTCTAAATGATTTTGGAGCAAGTGGAAAACTACCTGGCTCACAGGCCACAAACCTCAGTGCAACCAGCAGTGACTCCTGTGCAAAGAGGGAATGCAGACCTGAAGACGATGGACTCTTGATGGGTCTGGTTTTCAGCCTACATACAGTGCCAGCCTGAATAATCAGTTATGGGGTTGTTTTCTCTTTTCTAAGTGGTATGGGGACTGAGACCTCAAGAGAAAGCTGCTCAGTAAGACTCCCTAGTAAAACCAGAAGAGATAGATATTCCAAAAGATGCATAAATTGTAACTTGAAAACACAAAAACAAGGCAGCATGAGTCTTCCAAAAGTTTATAACTATTCACTAAGTCAATCCAACGAATCTAACATGGTTGAAATACTGGATAAAGAACTCAAATGTCTACTCATTAAAACCATTAATGACCCCAAAAAGAATACAAGAAGATACATGAAGTAAGAAGTCAGTTCAAGAGCTCAACAAGAAAGACAGCAAAATGAATGAGAAATTCAGCAAGGATAATGATATTTGGAAAACAAACAGACCAATGTTAGAAATCAAAAACTCAGCAAATCAATAAGAAGCATAATAGAAAGCATCACCAATAGACTACACCAGACAAAAAGAATACCAGAGGTTGAAGATGGTATGGATTAGGAACAAGGGAACTTTCTTTTGTAGCAGATAGCCAGCTAGGGAAACAGGCCCAAAAGAACATGGACATCGCCCTGCCTAGGGAGACTAGAACTCCAGGCTGATCCAAGATGGTGACAAGGAGTAGCTTCCTGGTTCTTCCTCCTTTTTCAGGGCTTATTGGTGGCCCTTTGTGAGTCTGTGCTCTTCCACACGACTCATCAACCAATCAAGATTCTTCATATACATATGAACTTGGCAATAAGGCTCATCCTCATTGGATGCATAATTTATAAAAATACCTGCCAAGTTGTCACACAGATTTCCCAGTCTTTCCCTCTCAGGAACCCTTCACAGGTAAGAGAGGGAACCATTCTTAGCTTGGAAACTTTCTGCTTTTCTTCTCTCTTATATATACTCTCTTAAAATAAGTCTTTTATTCTTTACCCTTCTTTGTGTCTGTGCTTTTGAATTCTCTGCTAATTGTAGACAAGAACCTGAGACTTGAGAACCATTGGTTTTGCGAATGTTGAGTTCACCCATGATAGAAACACTAAATTCTGATGTCAGTAAAAAATAAAAAATCATGACACTTATTTTTTCAAGAAGCTAGGGCATGATTAAGAGACACAGCCTAACTATGCATGGGACAGAAGAAAGAGCTTAGATAACAAGTAGAGCATAAATGTCAGCATACTTGACTCACCTCCAATTTCACCGGCATGACAAGGGACATTCCAGGGCACATTTTTCTCAATGTATTTTAAACAATTGAGATGATTATTGAGCTGATTGCCACTGGGAGCTGTAGCTCAGCTCCCTTGGGCATCGTCTAAAGAGCTATGTTATGGTGGTTTGAATGTAAACTGTTCCCCTTAGCCTCATGTGTTTGTGATTCAGCCTCATAATGAATTCCCAGTTGGTGGAGACTTTGGGATATAGAGCCTTGTTGTATGAGATGTGTCACTGAGGGAAGACCTTGAGGCTGATTGGTCCAGCCCTACTGGGTGTTCATAGCTAGTTCACAATTGCCACTTCCTCCCTGTGAATATGACAAGATGTGACACCTGACAGCCTAGTTCTGCCATGCTTTCTCCACCATGATACTTCTCTTTGAAACTGTAAGCAGTAAATAAACTATTTCCTTCCATTAAAAAAACACACCTTGAAGCATAGAAAAATCTATGCAATAAAATTATACTGCAAAATTCCCCCAATCTAGGGAAAGGCATGGACATCCAAATCCAGGAGGGACATAGAACCCCAAAATAGACATGACCAGAAAGAACATTTAACAAAATATTTTATTTATTTATTTGAGAGAGAGGGCAAGAGGCAGACACAGAGAATGGGCACACCAGGGCCTCCAGCCACTGCAAATGAACTCCAGATACATGCGCCACCTTGTGCATCTAGCTTTATGTGGGTACTGGGGAATTGAACTCGGGTTCTTCTGCTTTGCAGGTAAGAGCCTTAACGGCTGAGCCATCTCTCCAGCCCCCGAAAGAACATTTTTATGCTAACATTCTAGTGAAAATGCCAAGGCTACAGAAAAAAGAAACAATATTAAAGAAAAAAACACTAACTTACTCACAAAGTCAAAACCATTAGGATAACATCAGACCTCAGCAGAAATCCTAAAAGACAGGAAAAAAGGGAATGGTATATTTCAACTCCTGGGAGGAAGTAAGTGCCAACTAAAATTATTATATCCAACAATATTATTTTTTTAATTTATGGAGAAATAAAGACCTTCCAACATAAGTACAAACAAAAGTCACTGATGACTACTAAACCAGCATTGCAGAATACACACAAAAGGAAGTCTCAATCAAGACAGCATAGGAAAGAATCAATTCCATCAGAGGAATAGATGAACAAATGGGAGCTAGGAAATAATCAAGTCCTACTCAGTAAACCAGCAAGCCCTTAAGATGGATAAGCATGAAGGAAAAGAACAGATAGTATTCAAACCAACCAGGAAACCAACGAAATTATAGGACCCAAAAAATCCCTTATAATAATAATCCTAAATGTAAGTGGTTTTAACTCTACAACTAAACATGCAAATTAGCTGGCTGAATTCAACTGTCTTTTGTAAGAAATATAAATCACTGACAAACACACAGACTGAAAGTGAAAGGGTGGAAAACCATGTGTCAAGGAAATAGAATCCAAAAGGAAGTTGCAATAGTTATGTTTAGGGCTGAAAAGATGGCTTAGCTGTTAAGGCATTTGCCTGCAATGCAGGACACAAGTTCGATTCTCCAGTGCCCATATAAAGCCAGATGCACAAGAGGGCGCATGCATCTAGAATTCATTTGCAGTGGCTGGAAGCCCTGGCGCTCCTATTCTCTCTGTTTCTCTGTCTGCCTCACTCTCTCTCAAATAAATAAATAAAATGTTTAAAAAATAGTTATGTTTAAAAATGATAAAGTATACATAAAGCCAAAATTAACCAGAGATTAATACAATTACTACATATTAATAAAGGGAAAAATTCATCAAGAAGATAACAATTATAAATACATATGAACTGTTCATTTATCTAATTTCATAAACAAATAGCACTTCAGATAAAAGGACAGATTGGTCCAAGTATAATAAAAGCAAGCCACTTCTCTATCCTATTCTCTCCAATAGAAAAAAATACTTCAACAACTTAGAAAAACATGTATAAACCAAATCTCAAATCAGTAGAAGGAAAGAAATAATAAAGATCAGGAAAGAAATTAATGAAATGAAATCTAAAACAATAATACAAGGAATCCATGAGACAAAGAGCTTGTTCTTTAAAAAGATAAATAAATTATTCAAACTGAACAAAACAAAGACCCACATTAGTAATATAAGAGATGAAAAGTAATCATTTCAATAGATACCAATGAAATTCAGAGGATCATTCGGACACTTTGAAAACTTACATTCCAATAAGTTAGAAAATCTAGAAGAAATGGATGATTTTCTAGACACACATTACCTACCAAATTAAAATCAGGAGAATATTATATTATTATATATTATTATGCTGAGCAGTGAGATTAAAGCAGGAGAAGTCTCCTAAAAAGAAAATCAAAAACCAAGTGTGCTCACTTCCAAATTCCACCAAACTCTTAAACAAGAGATAACACCTAGGTTTCTCAAACTATTTTATAACATAAAAAGAAATAAATTTCTTTTCTTTTCTTTCTTTCTTTCTTTCTTTCTTTCTTTTTTTTTTTTTTTTTTGTGGTAGGGTCTCACTCCAGCCCAGGCTGACCTGGAATGCACTATGTAATCTTATGGTGGCCTCAAACTCATGGTGATCCTCCTACTTCTGCCTTCCAAATGCTGGGATTAAAGGTGTGCACCACCATGCCCAGCAACAGAACAGATTCTATCACTGTTACCCTAATAATAAAACCAGATAAGTATGTTACAACAGAAATATAAAACCATGGACCAATTTATCCATTGAACACAAATTCTCAATAAAATACTTGCAAATTGAATTCAATGCCACATCAGAAAGATCATATGGTATGTTTAAGTTGGTTTTGTACCAGGGATGCAAGGATGATTCAACATATGAAATTCATTAAATGTCATGCAGCATTGAAATAGAACCAGGGACAGAAATTAGATGATTTTCTCTTTAGAGATGCAGAAAAGCTCTTTGGCAAATTATAACATCCATTCATCATAAAACGTCCTGAAGAGATTAGGAATTTAAGTTATATATCTCAACAAAATAAAGGGTATGTATGTCAAACCTATAACCAGCATTAGAGTAAGTGAGGGAGGGGACAAAAGCATTGCCTCTAAAAGCAAGAATGAACCAAGAATGTCCATTCACTCCACTTGGTTTAACATTGTACTTAAATTTGTATACAGAGCAATAAGAAAAAGAAATAATACAAATAGGAAAGGAAGAACTCACATTATCACTATCTGCAGTTGATATAATCCTATACCCAACCTACACCTTCCTCAGAAAACTTTTAGACAAACCCTTAGAAAAGTGGCAGGACATGACACTAACATACAAAAATCAGTAGCTTTTCTGTGTATCAATTGTAAACATGCTGAGAAAAATCAGGGAAAGAATTCCATTCATAATAGCCCCTAAAATACCGAGGAGTAAACCTAACCAAGGAAGAGCAAGACCTCTGCAATTAAAACTATAGAAACTAAAGAATGAAAATGAAGAAATCAGTAGACGATAAGAAGATATTTCCTGTTCATGTATTTGCAGAAATAATATTGGACAAATGGCTGTATTATTAAAAAAATCTATAGAGTCAATGTCATCCCCATCACAATTCCACTGGCATTCTTATAGAAACGGAAAAAATTAAAACAGCTCATATGGAAGCACAAAAGGCCATAAATAGCCAAAGCAATTATGAGCAAAAATAGCAATAAGGAAGCTATCATAATTCCCAACTTCACTAAGGGTACAGCTGTGGTAACAAAAACAGCATGGTATGCTCAAAGGTAGATATGTAGACAAATGGAATCAAATAGGGACTCAGAAATAAACCAAAATAGTTACAGCCACCTATAGCTATATATGGCAACATAGTTACATCCAGGGAATATGGGGCTTCTAACCAGCTTCCCCTTGCCAGGGTTTAGCATACTCTCCTGCTGCTGTTGTCTACCTGATGTTAGCCAGGAGGTGATGTCAACCTCTGTTCATGCCATTGTTTTCCCTGTCATGATGGATCTTCCCTTTGAGTCTGTAAGCCAAAATAAACCCCTTCCTCCAAAGGTGATTTTTGGTTGAGTTCTTTGTCACAACAATGAGAGAAAGGGTGACTACAACAGATAGCATCTACAAATGGTGCTGAAAAAACTGGATATCCACAGATTGAGGACTGAAAGTAGATCCCTACTTCTGACCCTGCACAAATATCAATTCCAAACAAATCAAAGACCTTGATTTATGGTCTGAAAGTTTAAAACTACTTAAGGAGGGCTTTAACCCCCCCTCTCGCCTCCTTCATGGCAGGCTCTTTGTAATTTCTTCTCTTTCCTTCTCTTAATCTAATAAAGTCTCTCTAAACCTTAAAAAAACTACTTGAGGAAAATGTAGGGAAACCACTGCAAATACAGAAATAGGCAAGGATTTTCTGAAAACGACTCCAATAGCTCAGGAAATGATAGCAAGAAGTAGCAAGTATGATTACATGAAATTAAAAAGCTTCCCCATAACAAAGAAAACAATCAGTAGAGTGAAGAGAGTCAGCAGAACGAGGGAAATGTTCTCTAGCAATACATCTTACAGGAGATTAACACTTAGAATAAATAAATAACTCAACAAATTAAATCAAGCAAAACCAAAACAACTCCAAACCCCAATCATACACTCTATAAATGAACAAATGATTTGAATAGACAATTTTCAAAAGGAAGTATAGTTGTGAGGGTGTGGGGAAAAGGAGCCCTTATACACTGTTGTTTGGAAAGCCAATTAGTCAAGTCAGCATGGGAATCAGCAGGGAGGCTCCTCAGAAAACTGAAAATAAAACTACCATATGATACAGCTGTATCCTTCCTAGAAAAATACCTACCCAAGGAATCTAAGTCAACATAGTGCAGAAGCACCTTCTCATTCATGTTTACCTACTGCAACTCTATCCATTATAGCCAAGTCATGGAATAAGCTTAGGTATCCATCAATAGACAAATGAACAAAGAAAATATGGTACACATATACAACAAAGTTTAATTCAGTCACAAGGAAGAATTAAATTATGTCATTTGCAGTAAAATGAATGGAACTGGATGAGATCATCAAATTAGGAAAAATAATAGACTCATAAATATTGCATGATTCTCTCACATATGGAATCTTGATTAAAACAAAATAAGACATGAAAGTTAAAGAATGACTTTGAGAACAGGAAGAGGAAGAGTGAGGAGGGCAGAGAGAGTGGGGAAGGGTAAATATGATTAAAAGCACATGGTTGAAAATTTAATAAACTCATTATTTTGTACAATTAATATTTGCTAATAAAAATGTTCTAGTGGTCGGTGGTACCTACACAGATCTGCATAATAGGAGGCAAAAATTATATCATCAAAATTGAAGCAAGACTAGTTGGAAAGAAGAAGGAATTCAGTGGAGAGGACATTTGGGGGGAAATAAAGAATATGGGGAGGGAGTATGATTATGATATACTGTCTGTATGTTTGGAGGTTGTCAATAAAATGTTTTACAAAATGTGTTGTTGCAATCAGCTTGTTCATTGCTGGCACAAAGACCCCAACCAAAGGCAAGCTTGTGGGAGGAAAGTGTTTATTTTGGCATATAGACTCAAATGCAGGAAGAGAGGGTCATTGGATTTGCAGCACAGTTTTGTTTTTTGGAAATGGCAATGGGCAGTATGAAGCAGGCATGTTGGATTGCCTGTGTACAAGCCCAATGGAGCCATGAGGATGAACCATGGGGTGCAGTGGAGACCCAGTGAAGATGCCAGGACTATGGGATGGCTGCCAAGGAGAGCTGCAAGCACCAGAAGAAAGTTTTCAGGACTATGAGTAGCCAAGCTGGAGTGGCAGAATTGAAATTCCAGAGACCCATCACTGGTTATTATAGGATTTGGAGTTAGAGTTTGATGTTGCCCTGTTTGTTTAAAGTTTTGTATTGGTTCAATCTGTCTTTGCTCTGCCCAATGACATCTTTTGCAAAATGAATGTTTGTTCAGTGCCATTATGGTTTTTTTTTTAATATTACAGTTCATTTGAATGACCTTGGATTATGGGGATATTTGAATATTGTTGGGATTGATAAAAACTGTAGGGACTTTTAAAGTTGGACTGAATGCACTGCATTTTACATTGTGTACAGTTATCACTTTATGGGGGCCCAAGAGCAGAATGTGCTGGTTTGATTCAGGTGTCCTCCATAAATTTATGTGTTTGAATGCTTGATTCTCATGGAGATTCTGTTTGCATTTTTCAGAAGGCAGCGAGAGAGCTGTAGACAACCTAATTCCACCAACAAGTCATGGGATGATGGGTTACATCCTGGCAAGAGATAAACCACCCTTGGCCTATCATGTAGGCCCCAAATGAAACCTATGAGAAATTGGCAAGATAAATAAGAGACCTATCATCACAGCAAGTCAGATAACCCAGGAAAGGTCAATGGAGACAGACACTGAGGATACCCAATACAGCTCAAAGCAGAAGTCCAGAGACACTTAAGATCTCAACAATAAAACAGACTTAAGACTCATCCACCATGACTCAGAGAATTGAGCAGAAGAAGGGGTGGAAAGAAGGTAAGAGCCATGGTGGGGAGAATATCTAGAGACATTACCCCCCTCAGCAACAACGTACAAAAGGGGGGGACTGGCTACCTCTAAAGCAATTCGTAACCCCTACCCCATGGGCTGATACACTATGCTCACCGATTAGGATCCCCAGTGGATTGGGGACAGGGAGGAGGGAAATGGGAGTACTGTCCTAAGATTTGCTCATACAATGTATCTAATTATGGATAATAAAGATATCTTAAAAATGTATTTCAACATTTAAAAAATATTTTAAAGCATTTTTTTGAAATTAGAAAAAAACTCAATGTATATGTGGGCTTCTTTTGTATATACATATAAATACAAAACATGTAGTTTCTTTAATAACATATAAATTAAGGAATTAAATATAAAAAATAAATAAATCCTGAAAGACCCTAAGAGAATTCTTGAAAATTATTCCAAAAGAAGTGCACATTTATTATAAGAGTTCAAACACGGCTGGGTGGGAGGCAGGCGGGGAACATGAGGCTCCATCTCTCATCCTCCTCGGCCTGGCTCCGGGGGTGCTGGCATCATGGCAGTGACTCGAGAAGCTAGGTTCTTTGCTCTCAGACTACGATATCCTCTCCCTCTAACATCCAGCAGCACTCAGTAAGGAGAAGGGATCTACAAGCCTCAAAACATTTAGAAACACTGCTAACTTTTTCAGCTTTGAAAAGGCATTAAATTGTATCTGGCATCAAGTACTGAACACTTTTCACAAAATTTCAAAGTCGTGGTGGTGGATGGTAAAGATCAAAGTGAATACAGTGCAAAATGGCAGGACCTCTTCAGTGGACATGCGGTTGGTGAGCCTGACTTTAGGGTTGTAGCCCACATAGGAGATGATGATGTTACCATAAGAAGAAGCAACATGAATGGGGCAGAGTATAATGTAGAGTTTCCAAAAGTGTGTGGTTATTTCCAAGTGGATAATGAAGAGTTGCTGCCAAAGGAGCTCATAGACAGAGAACCACCTAAAGTGCATAGAAATTCACATTAGAGTTTGTTCACTGGTGAAGAGAAGAGCTGGTCCTGACCTCATAAAGAACACGTGTAAATTACACATGGGCAGAGGGGAAGAGAGCACTGCCACCAATTACTTAATAGAACTAATTGACAGAGTTGATGACATATATAGGAATATTTCATGGGATAATGCAGACTTTAAAGGCTATGGAACACAGGACAGATTCACATTCTTGTCTCCACAAGAGGTAAAACCTGGTGAAAAGCACTACAATACGGCAAAAAGTCACCGAAATGAAGACAAGGATGCTTGGGGTGTGAACATGTTACTAGAGGTCTAGTTTTCTGCTGCCTAGTCTAAAAGCCATAGGATTCTCCATTACAAATGACAGTTCTGACACATCAGCTGGGCTATGATGAGGGACGTTGAGACAGTCCAAGGGAGAGATGGTGTCATCTGGCTTGCAGACCTTTCTAAAACAAATGGTTGGAGCCAAGGGCAATACAGGGAAATGAACTGAAGGGTATGACAGATCAATTAACCTATAAAATGGGCGAACCTGTTTCAATACTTCTTCAAAACCATGACTCTGTCTATTCTCCGTGTCCTGCTTCTCTGTGATCTCCCACGTTCTCCGGTAGATGCTGTTGGAGGCTCCACAGTGCAGTTTCCAGTGTATCTTGGTGCTTGCATAGGTTGTCATGTTGACATTGGGTTGTTTTTTTTCTAATAACTCTTTCATAATAGAGTCCACTTGTACATCCAAAATATTTGATATTTGTCATGTGTAATGTCACATTTTTCTCAAGCTCATAAATCTATATATATAAAATAATTGTTAATAAAGGAAAAAAGTTCAAACACAATTAAACTATATGATGTAAGAGGTGAAAGGTTATGATGTCTTAAGATTGTCTTTTGAAATTATTGTGAAAGTAATAGCACTTGTAAGAATTTAAATGTCATGGAAATATATTAAGTAATAGGTAAAAGGTTCCTTTCTCCCCTTTTCTGTTGATTCTTTGAGAAATTGCTGTTACTGGCTTGGAATTTATTTTTATAGACTTCCCACAGTGGTATGTACACACTGAATGCATTGTCATAGTGGTTACTAACCTCTTATAGAAATATCCTGTAACTTATTTATACTATCCCTAGTGATAGGCATTTGGATGATTTTTTTCTCATTATTAACTGTTCCAATACAACATTCTCCTATATACGTATCTTTATAGTTTTGTGTGATTTTCTACACGATAAATTTTAGAAGTAGAAACATTGGTTTATTTAGAAACAAGAAACAAGAAAGCAGATAGCTCCCATGTTCCGGCCATTTTCTGAAACATTTCCCTGTTCTTTGTAGTGTCTGCAACAAAGAAAGAAATGGCATTGTTCACGGGCCACATTGTCTTAAAAGGGAGATCTCTGGGCAAAATCAGTGGAACAATAATAAACATCATGAATAAGCAGGGCTCAGTCAGTTCAGGTGAGAATGAACCTGTGCTAAATTAGACCTGGCTGCTTTCTTATCTCTCTGATATATCAGTTTCATTTTTTTTTTCTGTAAAAGGCCTGGGCCAAGGGCTGAAGAGTGGGAGATTTCTGCAATTGCTCAGTCTGATAACATATGTTGCTGACCATGAATCACTGGGTTTTGTCACATATGTGGGCATTCTGAGAAGTGTAAGTAAGAGAAGATGAAAGTTAGTCAAAGCTAAGTCAGAGCTAGTCATCCAACCGACATATCAAAAGTTAACAGAGAAGTCTGACAATGACAGGTAGTGTGCTATACGCTTTTTTTAAAAAAAATATACTTTGGAGATGATAATATTTAAGTAGAAAGTATTTCTAGGCTCATTTACCAGACGAGGAAACAGAGGAATAGAAAAGTAATTTCCCCAATGTCACACGGCTAGGAAATGGGGAATCTTGTACTCAAATCCAGGTTGGGTGCATGAATGGCATCTGATAGTTCTGAGTGACTCACAGAGACTTTCAGTTTGGGAGAGGAGATTAGAACAGGGATTTTGACAGAGTGAGGGGTTAGGGCACACTACAGCAATCTAATACGAACAGGAGGTCTGAAATTCTTTCCCAACATCTACAAAGAATAGGTGCCCTGGGCTTACCTGCCCAGATTATTGAAGTCTAAAAAGGTATCCCACAAAGTCTACGTTATTGGTAGGGAACCAGGGAGTAATGTGGGAGTAATGAAGAGTTGGGTGTGATTTTTTTCCATCAATAATAAAGGGTTTGCCCTTTAGCTGACCTTATTTCTTCTGAGCTGCTCACCCAGAACAAGAACGGTATACCCTCTGGAGGGTATATGGCCAGACCAGCACTTTCTCTGGGGATTACTGGGCAATTCCTCTGCATGTAGACACATGATGATCTCTGGTCTTATGGCATGTTTCTAGCTCTTGTTAAAATTTGAAAAGTCTTACCTATGATACCTCATTCTTAGATATTTCACTAAATGCTTACAATTCCCAAAGAGGGGGACATTTCTAAAGAGGTAGTCACAGCAAGGTGAATCTCTACTTTCCCAATGCAACAAAAGGCATATCTCCTAAATTCTTTCTGTCTTGGAGATGCCTGTGATAAATAATACTGAGTAAGTTTTAATTCCACTAAAGACAAAAATACACAGTGTGTGACTATAGCAGGCATTTCACAATAGCTACTTTGCTAACGTTTAGAAGAATGCTAACATAAGCCCTTTTAATTTGCTCAGTTATTCATTCATTTCACAAAGATTTATTGGGTGAGAGCCAGGCTCCTTGCTAAGTGTTACAGACACAGAAATGAGAACTACTGTCCTGAATTTTACACACACACACACACACACACACACACACACACACACACACACACAGGCTGTGAATTCAACTTGCAAGATAATGTGACAATCTCCAGTATCAAGTTATGCTTTTAGCATTCAGCTCCCTGTGCACTGAATTTGAACATGAGTCTTTTTTTGCAAAGTCATAGAAAGTCCCTTGTTTCAGTCTAAGTTGTGAAACCATACTTTAATCACTCAAGATAGTCATTTTTCTTCAAGAAAAAATTCATCATTCTCAAATATCTCATCATTTGATTGGGTAGCAATTTAGTTTCCTCAAAAACATGTCTTTAATTGATACCTTATGCCTGGTGTCCATAGACAATACTTCAATTATCAGTTTACCTCTGTCCTACCATAGGCTGTCAGGTACTGATTGATAATGATAGAGTTTTTATTTTATTTTATTTTATTTTACTTTATTTTTGTGAGGCAGAGTCTCACTCTAGCCCAGGCTGACCTGGTACTCACTCTATAGCCCAGGCTTACCTGGAACTCACTCTGTAGCCCAGGCTGGCCTTGAACTCATAGTGATCCTCCTACTTCAGCCTCCTGAGTCCTGGGAATAATGGCATGAACCAACATGCCTGGCTATGATAGAATTTTTTTTACATTTGCAGGTAGAGAGAGAGAGAGAGAGAGAAAGATAGAGATAGATAGATAGATAGAGAGAGAGAGAGAGAGAGAGAGAAAATAGATGCACCATGGCCTAGTGCCACCACAAACTCCAGACACACATGCCACTTTGTGCATCTGGCTTCATGTGAGTACTGGAGAATCGAACCCAGGCCTTCAGGCATTGAAAGAAAGTGACTTTAACTGCTGAGCCATCTCTGTAGCCCAAAACATACTTAAAAATTTTTTTTTGAGGTAGGGTCTTGCTCTAGCCTAGGCTGACCTGATTTGGAATTCACTATGTAGTATCAGGGTGGCCTCAACCTCACAGCAGTCCTCCTATCTCTACACCACCATGCCCAGCTATGGTAGAATTTTTAATTGTCTTCAACAGCTGAGAGAGCTATTTAGTCTCAAATACTTAGTAGATCCTTGAGTGCAGTAGAAAACTGGAGAACAATGGATAGGAATGTAGAGAGACTGGGCAGCTTATGCATACAGAATCTGTTTCCAATACTAACCCAAGGTAGAATTCAGATTGTAGATTCTGGCTTCCATGGTCATTACAGTTATATGTCTTAAATTTTCCCTGTTCCCTCATAGCATGCAGTCCAAAATCTCATGCTGGAGTCATCAAATGTAGGTCTGATGTTCTGATGTGGTCTTAGGTTCCAGGGAACAGGAGGAACAAGAGAACAGACCCGTACCAGGATTCACACAAAAAGAGTTTCCTCAACATGGTCGGGAGCTCAGGCATAGTCCCCAATGACAAATGTCCTGGGTACTGAAGGCAGGAAGCTGCATGATTCATGCGCATGCACATCAGAGCAAGCAGCTTGGATGGTGGATCCTAAGGGTATGAAAGGTAGTAGCTGAGAGAGAGAGAGAGAGAGAGAGAGAGAGAGAGAGAGAGAGAGAGAGAGAGAGAGAGAGAGAGAGAGAGAGGAGAGAGAGGAGAGAGAGAGGAGAGAGAGAGGAGAGAGAGAGAGGAGAGAGAGAGAGAGAGAGAGTGAGAGAGAGCGCTGGCTTTCAATCTAGGGCCACTCTCAGGGTTCTGGTAGGGTGGGTGACAGTGTCTGGCCCTGCTGTTGATCCTCATAAAAATCCCGCATTGGACAAGCAACTTCCATGTCTCTACTTCAGTGCCCTCTAGTCAGTGGAAGACGAGGACTGGATCCTAGGTCTTCTAGCTTCAGGAGAGGCAGTGAAGAGGAAGAGCCCAAGAGAATAGTGGAGTGATTGGAGCTGGTTTGAACATGAGACTTAACTTATGTCTCAGTTTTCCTATTTGTAGGATGAAAGGAGTAATATCTGTCTCACAAGACCATTGAATGAATGTAAACACGTGAAATATTTAGCATGTTGTATGACACTATTAAGTGCTTGATAAATGTTACTGTCATCAGCTGTTATCACTCTATATGCTAATGAGTATGAGGTGATCCACAAATCTCAAGTGTGCTGGTCAAGCGTCCCTAATGGGGAAATATAAACTAACCTGTGTACAGTTACTGCCACTCAAAATAGATTGGAGAATGGCTCTTGGTTGAAGATATAACCTTCCAGGTATTTTGGTCAGAATCAAGAAATGATTTCTTCAGACCTGAATGAGACCACATCTTCTGCATGCCCTGACTCTACTTTCAGAAAGTGCCAAATCACATCACTTCTACCAGCAGAATGACATAGCATTATGAAACTTCCACTCTCACACGAGGGAGTCCAACAGGTTTGTTACATAACAGGGACTTTGGCATTTTACCCTGGCTCTGGCTTCTTGCCTGCCCTCCATTCCCCAGCAAAAAGCATTGAGATTATTTGAACAGTTGGGTGTGATCCAAACTGAGGGCATGGGACAATGTGCAGGCCAACACAGTGGAAGGTCAGCTCTACTTAGAGACGCTGGAAGATATAAGGTTGGATGTTAGCCAAAGGCAGATGCTTAGAGACCCCAGGTGTTTCCGAGTCCATCGGAGCATGCTGGGAGTGACCTGAGTCCAGATCATTGGACCTGGTGGAACCTATGGAACCCATACATTTTCTAGTTTCCTGAAGGGTCGTTGGTGGCATGATGGGTCATAAAGGATGGAGCGGACCCTAAGACCCTTTCCTGATGCCCAAAATTAAAAGCAAATGTGTGTGGCACCTTCACCCACAATAAGCAGTTTACATAACAGCACATGTCTAACTTTCCTATAGGGAAGAAGAACCCTGAGGCAAAAATGATCAAGATCATCTTTCCAGCTGGAGAAACAGCCTTCTGTGACACCACACAGAAATGAGCTAAGGATTTACCAAATATCTGGCATTAGCACTCTATTGGTTTTTAAAATTTAGCACCACTGGAATAATCAGAGGACACTTGTTATTCACAGGGCCTAGATGGGAAAACCAAGGAGTTCTCAAGCATCTAGGATCCCTGTCTTTAGGTTCATCTGACTCAGATGACACTGGCTTTGACACTGAATGATCTGAACTGTCAGCATGTGCCCTAACATTCTGCATGTGACTGAAGTTCTCTGTTGCTTTGATGTTACAGAGATGACTTGAACAAAGGAGGCTGCCTTTTGGACCATACCAAGGAGGTAACAACTGCAATTTACCAGTTTGCATTTCAGTGGAAGGAGTCCCTTTGAACATCAAATGTTGACTTCCGTCTTGAGAAGGGTATTACTTATCCATGTCAGATATTATTTTGGTATCTTGAACATATTGTTGTAATTTCAATGACAATCCTTGCAGGTGAGCATGATTGTTTCATGACAGTGATGAGGAAACCTGGCTCCAGAGAGGAGACTCTGCCTAGGAAGGGAGGTTCGGGATGGGATAGGGCAGGCCTGCTACGACCCCATCTCTTTCATTGTCATTGGTGTCTGGCTGTTTCTCCCTAAATGAAGGAACTACAGTAGATGAGCAGATCAGACCTAGGCCTTCATTAGAAATTTCACTTAATGTCTTGCTAAATGGCAAGTAATTTTTGAGGTGAAATTAGGCTTGCTTTGAAGGGTGAAGGCTCATGTTTTAATTTTTTCTCCATCTTGCTTCAGTGCAATCAATCAAAGTGGGCCAGACAAGAATTCCCCTGCCATTTTGCAAGCAGGGCATAGGGAAATGCTGTTGAAAGCAGTTGGGAAATTCATCATAGATGTCTACTCTTCTTTAGGAGGGTTTTCTGCAATAAACAGTCTTGATTCACTCACCAGTCCCCAACCACTTCCTACCCTGGTCTATGAGGAGGTAAACTTGGGGATGAAGTTCCAACCTATCGTTCCATCTCCATGAGCACTTGCCTGAGTCCTGTTAACATCTGGGGCACTGTTGATCCAGCCAGTCACCACAAAGTGAAAGGCCATAGGACAGAAGGAAGTGGGGACACCAAAGAATCCAGACTTATCTGTTCTCAAGAAACTGATATTTTAGTAGGGCTGTATGAAACCATCAAAAAAAAGCAACAGCAACCCAGTTGGTGCTGGAATCCAAGGTCATAAATCTTCATGTGTATGGAAAAGAACACAGGACAATGGAGAATGCGGGTGGCTGGAGTCCTTGGGATACTGCGCACATGGGGAGAGGAGGTAGGGTGAGGTAGGTGGGAATGTGTGGTGGACAAAAGCACAGGTAAAGTACGTTACTGCTTCCCTCTGCCTCCTGAATTTCCTAGTTGAAACCTTTCAAGTTAGACATCACTACACGTTTCTGTCATATTTTCCTGTCATAGTGGAGCCAGTGTGAGGGATAGGAAGGCATCCTGTGGTCCTAGGAGTCTGCTAGCTTGTGCACCAGGGCTGGGACCTTCACAGGCCTTCTTGGTTTTCCTGCTTTAGCTGAGACAAGAAAGTCAGAGTGGGGTGGAGTTGCATTTCTCCTCCACTAGCTCATGTAGACTCTAGAAAAGCCCAGTTGGTTAGGTTATGGAAGACAATTTTATTGAGAGCAGAGTGTTCTGTTGTATTTCAAATGACTGCTTTCCTGTGATACATGAGGGGTTTTTGCTCCATTTTCACTGTGAGAACATGGAAGTACCCTGGAGGCAATACTCACAGGTTGGAAAGCCCTTGAAGACTGGCTCCTGCTGGAGTTCTAGCCTCTCAAGGTTGTCCACATGAAGCCTGTAGCAAGGCCACCATTACACTAGAGTACCCGTGCTGGTTCTCAGAGCTTTCTGAAAACTGGGATTCCTACATTCATCTGTCTTCCTCTTTCCAATTTGTGAATTTGTGACTGCAATTCTCTGATGGATCTAAGGAGAGTTGTTGATTTGGGTTTTATTTTGTTTTGTTCTTGATTCAAATACCAAACAAGTTGATTCCCAAGCTCCTGGCATGCTGAATTGGAGCACACATGTCCACAGCAGTGTTTCTCCACCCTGGGTTCTGTAAAGTATACGTTCTACGGATGTCATGTAGTGTTCAACAACAACAACAAAAAAGTTCCAGGTTCAAGTAGCTTTGAAAAATGACAGGTTTCTTTATAGCAGATCAGTTTAGTACTTTTATGATACTGATATGTATGATTCTACATTATGGCTACAGACTGTCTTGTTGTCTCAGTAGCTTTGACCATATAATTATCTGGGGGAAATATTTCACAAAGCTTGCATCAGAATCTGGGAAATGCCACCTCATTGTCTGTCTTACTACTTTTTCCCTGCTCATGTCTGCCCCATTTCTGTGGCTCAGTTGGCATTAGTGGCACCTTTATGATCATTGTTCCACAGGCATTTATTAAGTCTACGTTAGTCAAGTGCAGTGTGGTAGCCCTGCTGGGGAGACACAGTGGGATATGCTGCCTTGTAGAGCTTAGAGTCTGATGTGGAGGGTGAGAAAGACATGCACAGAAACAACTAATTCTAGACTTGAAGCAAGTCTTCTTCAGAAGTTCTGCTATTTGCAAAAGAAAAATGAAATTAAATCTAGAGAGTCAAAAGCAAAACTCTTTTAAATGAAAGCTGCTCTCTTTCCATATTTCACAGAAGGGCCAAGTTGTCATCAGGTGTGAAAACACCATGTGGATCAGGTTTCTGGGCAGAACATCAGTCTACATAGTATTGCCCACGACCTGCCATCTTGTTTGCTGATTGGTGCCCATTGCAACATCTCATCACTGAGGTTCCAGGAGTCCCCGAGGGCAGCATCTGCAGGGGAGAGGGAGGAGCTGCGTGGACCTCAACCAAGTGTTTTTTTCCAGTGCTGGCTGTAGGGCTTTGCAGAGGAGTGGAGGGCAAGCTGGTGGCACCATTCAAGTATCTTCTTGCCTCACTTGGACATAGGCTTTCCTGGCTGATGGAGTCTCCTAGAGCCTGTGGCTAGTGTCTAGTGGCTGAACAATATGAGTAAACAAGAAGGCTGAGCTGCTCTGCATTAGACATAAGCATCCAGAGGAACCCAAATTAGCCACCAACCCCAGCATGCCTACTACTGTGAAGAGTGATCCCAAAGTAGGCAAGCAGGCAAATGCAATGCTGAGCAGAGTCCCTTCTTACATGGGCCCCAGACTATTTCTTTATGGCCTTTAATTGTATGAGGCCCTCCCACATAATGGACAATCATCTGCTTTGCTTAAAGACTTAATTGTTAATCTTATCCAAGAAATACTTTCACTGCAACACCCAGATTCATGTTCAACTATCTGGGTACCAGAGCCTAGCCAAGCTGACATATACACTTACAATATATCATTCACATACAGTAGTGTCCCATTAGCCATGGAAGGTATATTTTTAGACCCTTCCAGTGGAGGCCTGAAACTATGGAGAGTATCAAACTCTACATATACTGTTTTGACCTATATATACACATCACTATGGTAATGTTTAATTATAAGTTAGGCACAAATAAGAGAGTAACACAACAACATAATACTGAAATTGAGTAATTTTAAATATACAGTATAATAGAGCTTATGTGGGTGCGGCTTATTTTTCAGCTGTTGGTAGCATACACAGGGTGGATGTGTTGGAAGGTAATGATTCATATACAAGGCAGGATGGGACAGAGCAGTGTGAGATCCCATCATGCTATTCAGAACAGTATGCAACTTAAAACTTTTAGTTATTTACAGACTTTATTCATATTTTTGGATAAAAGTTGATTGTGAATGAGGGGGACTACTGTACAATGACTAAAAAGGTCTATGATTGTATGTATCCACTCAATCCTGCTACTGTGGGTCCATGTATGGATTGCAAGTACCTTTCCTACACGAGTAGTTTTCCTACTAATGGCGAGGCCTGCTGCTCCAACGTCACCTCAGACGGTCCTGCTGTTCATCTGGCTCCAGGTACACTGGCTCTGTTCCTTCTCAGTTTCTCAGGGATCCCACCTCAGGACCTTTGCATTTGTTCTGTCTTCTACGAGGTAGGTTCTTTCTCAGGTCACTGCAAAGATCTGTGCCCAGTTACTCCAGCCTCCTTAGAGAGGCCTTCCTTACCACGCCATGCATACTAACCTGGGCCCTCTCCCACCTGCCTGACCTATACCCACGTATCCCTCATGGACCCAGAATTCCATAACACAGTTGAATTCTCTCCAGTGCACTTATCATGATGTAAAATTAATTACATATATCTTTATTTTTATCTCTCACACAGTTAAGCATCATGTCTTTCCTGTTTGTTCACTGTTTTTTCAATGCCCAGAATCATGCTTCACATGTGTAAGGTCAATAATGGCAATAAAATGAATCAATGGTTATACAGTGACATTTATCCATGACTTAGTTGTCCTCTATATGAATGTCCCTTGATTTTAGGGCATACCCACTTCATGAATCTAGGTGGGAGAGATAAGTGGACAATTGTCTTCACTTTTTCAGCTTCCTTTGCAAGGAGGCTTGGACATATGGCCCAGGAAGTCAGATGTGTTCTCCATCCCCTGCCTCCAAAGGAGCATTAAGAAGCAGAGGCCTAGAAATTGATCCCTGTGGTGGTACATGCCACAGGCACAGGGTACCAATAATAGAGATGTGGGCAGCCAGCCAGGGTATCTGGTGACTAGAAGCAGTGGGATGGGCATCTTCCATGGGCTGACACTATGGTATGATCTGGGCTCTGTTCTAGCAATATTAACTCCTTATGCCCTTGCCCTGCTGAGCTCATCTGCCCACACTCTCAGTGACCCCATGAGCTGCCAGATACATTTCATTTAGTGCTATCTGACTTATTTAGTCAGAATGGTTTCTGGTGCTGGAAGTTCTGTCATCCTCTCCCTTCCTGCGCCTCTCTGTTCTCCTGTCTTAACCCTCACCTTTGTCTCTTCTAGTCCTTAAAGTCATCTTTATGTCTTCTTCACTAGATTTCCAACTAGGCCCTTTTCTCTTTTGATGGCATCATTTATTCTTGCCCTCATATTTTGAAGGTCTAATGTAGGTAGTGTCAGCTACTGCAAGGTAATGAGTGCAATGGCCACTGATCGTCTGGAAAACCAGCATTCCAGAGAATTCCTCCCCTTCCTTTGGCTTTTACATTCTTTCCACCACCTCTTCCACAATGGTTCCTGAGACTTGGAAGGTATTATTTGTTTTTTAAAAAAATATTTTATTCATTTATATGCAAGAGAAGAGAAGAGAGAGAGAGAGAGAGAAAGAAAGAAGAAGAGAGAAGAGCCTCTAGCCATTGCAAATGAATTCCAGATGTATGCTCCACTTAGTGCATCTGGCTTTATGTGGGTACTGGGGAATTGAGCCCAGATCATTAGGCTTTGCAGGCAAACACCTTGACTGCTGAGCCATCTCTCCAGCCTGAGGGTATTCTTTATTAAAATATAACATCAGTGGCTCCCATAACTTTGGCAGTTAACCAGCATTTCAAATGAGGGAGGGCCTCTGCCATATTGCTTACTTTCTTCCATGAGTCAGGGTGGAAAGGAGTGAAAAACAGTGTGTAGACCTGAGTCAGCCACTGTGCTTCTGGAGCTCATCTTTCAGTGAGTTGAATTATAAGCCTTAGAGTTGGTTGGGACTTTCAGAGGAACCAGGGCTAGTGATACCCTGCAGTGTATTTAGTTCTCTAGTAAAGAATAATGTAAAGGAATAGAGACATGTTACATAGGCACACACACACACACACACACACACACACACACACACACACACACACACACACAAAAGAATGTGGCAGATTAAACTTCCAAAGATGGCCACAGCAGTGTCTTCGATATTCTCTTCCACAATGCTTCCTTGCCAGATATGAAGACATAGTCTTTCTTTGCTCCCTTGATTTTAGGAAGGTCTCATGGCTACATTCTTAATAGAATACAGTATACCTGAGGCTCTGCCAGTTTTCTGTATGGTCTTCAACCGTTTCCTGTCCTTTGGAAATCAGTCATATAATGTTATTGGACAGGCTGAACTTATTTGTGGTGAGAAGCTCAGGTCCCATGTAGAGAAGCCCTAGAAAATGAGGAGCTTTATGAATCCATCAGTCCTGAGGTTGAGTCCTTTACAAAGAGAAGATGTGTGATCAGCTCACAATTATGAAGGTCCGAGAACACAGCACTAGCTTCTTCTTGGCTTTGATGAGGGTCTCATGGCAGATGGCATCACAAAGAAGGGAGAATGTGTGGAAGAGATTGTGTCTGGAAGACAGAGTTCCAAAGCCCTCCTCCCCATCCTCTAGCTGCTACATTCTTTTTGCCTCCTCTTCCTCAATGCTCCTTGAGCCTTGGAGGATGCAACATAGATAGATGTCTAACTTTAGTGCTGAGCACTCATCAGTTACTTATTCTCAGCGCTTGTAGAGTTTTGAGTCTTCACAGTAATCACTGCCAACCACACAAAGAATCTTCTCTGACCAATGGAGAGAGCAGCATGGAACTACACATAAACATAAATATTTGGAGGGCAAATATTTGATGAAAACTCTACCTCTTAAAGGTTCTGCCAACTCCTAATATCACCACACTGCAGCTCAAGCTTCCCACAAGCTCTGTGTGTGTGTGTGTGTGGTGGGGGAATCACACTCATCCAAATCACAGGTACCAAGTAGAGAAGGAGATCATGGTGCTATGCTGGTGAGTGAGGAAGCGTACTGAGGATGCGGTCTGAGCTGCAGCTGCCCCAATTAACGCCATGTGGACTACAGACTAAGCACCTACCTCAGTCCTCACACACATGGGGGCAAAAGAAAGTGGCTGTTTTTAGCCACTGCTTTTTGGGAGGATTTCTCATGTAGCCATAGAGAGCCAGAACAACGGGCAAAGGGCAAGAACACGAACACACACACACACACACACACACACACACACACACACACACACAGTGCTTCTAGGCACCTGGTTGCAGCTGTGTACATAGCTTTTTGGAAGTATAGAGAAGCCTTGGGTGCTGAGAATGCCAGAGAAGACACTGCAGGCTCCTGAGTGTCTTGAGGAAAGCAGTCTTTACACAAGAGAAAACACATAAAGCTGAGAACATGCTAGGGCTTCCGGGGGGAGGTCTAGGGTGAGGAAAGGAACCCACATGACTATCAGAATAAAGCCTTTACCTTGGAGGAGCACAGCTAGTAGGCTCCAGCCCTCTGCCCCCACACCTAATGGAACTGATTCTCACAAGCTACTTCTTGGGTGTGGGAAAAACTCAATGGTGTCTTCTTTTAGCCTTCTCCAAAATTGTATTCACCCCAAGCTTGGAGAATGCAGATTGTAATCAAGCATTACTGTCAAGAAGCACAGACATTAGGATGTATTTGTGGAACAAAGGGAAAATGCTGCAGCCTGGATGCTGGATCCTCAAGGAAGCACACTTCTGTCAAATGCGGTTGTTTATACCTTATGTTTCTCCCAGAAATGCATTCCATAGCCCAGCCCTACTTTAAAGGCAAAAATTGCAGTTTTATTTTGTCTTCTTTGCAGCCTCCTTTGAGTTAGCTATGGTAGACATGCCCAAGGGTTTCTAAGTTAGCCTGGAAGCAGATAAACCCCATGAACACATATATAGGCACTGCTGGTCCAGAGTTTGAAAATATTTGGGCAGAATAAATTCTGTTGATTCCCAGCAGATTTCTTTGTTAAAAGGTCATGATTTTTAAAACGTTTCTGGTGGAAATTTCTTTTTGTGGAACCAATACAGATTATTCCTTAGCCAAAGAAAGCAAATCTTGATTAAGTCAGTGATCAACATTCTATCCCCTTTGTCTGTGTTTGACTCAAGAATGGACATATGTCATAATTTTGACCATGAGACAAGATGGGAAGTTAGCTCTAGGACTTTGGGGAAAGTTACCTTATTGTTTTAAGTAGATGCATGAAGAAAAGGTATTTTCCCATTTGTGTCTTCTGTGGTTTGGTTACTATGTGCAGGGTGAAGGTGTGAGAACTCGGGGCATTGTCTTGGCCACCATGAGGATATCTGGTATAAGAGGAAGTGAAGCCAATTCAACATGGGAAGCAGAGTGCAGAGAGAAAAACACATCTGTCTTTAATTGTATTATTTAGTTGTTAAGTTAACCTACCTTGAAATGGTCCTACCTCTGAACTTGTTAAGTAAAATAACATTTTTTTTCTTTTTTTATGCTACTCTTAGCTGGGTTTTCTTCTTATACAGTAAATGGGAATAAGAATTTCAGATGACTGTGTGTCCTGGGGGCAACAAGCCCCCTTTGACACTGGTAAAGCATGGTAAGTGCATATTTTTGGCTCTGTATGTCATCAGGAACACATGTTGAGCTACGAGTCACCTTTGAGGAAGTTCACATAGATTACAACAGCCAAGGAAAGCCCTCAGGGTCCCTGGAGCTCAGATCGGTTTTGGAAAACTGAAGCTAAGGGAGTCAGAGCAAAGAGTCACTGTTGTATAGCATTTCTTCAAGGCTTCATTAGTTCATGAGGAAAAGGCAACATGTGTGAAAGCTCTAAAACCCCAGATGAGGTTGCCATGGCATCTGTGGAGAATGTGCATCCAGAGGGGAGGGAGGGAGGCTTACCTCATTGCAGAGCCTAGTTGTGATAGTCCAATGTGATTACATCTTAACTGTGACCCATCTAGCAGAGAGTAAAGAAAATCTTTGCAAAACAGCTTTGCATGGTAGAGAGAGCTGTCTGGCTCCAGCTGGATGCCCCAGATACTTGACATATGTCACGGGCCTCTTGGACATGGACCAGCAACCTGGCTTGCATCTAAGCCATACACTGCCATCAGCTCCTTCGACAATTCAGAGTGATAAAAACCCTGCACGCTAACAACCAAACACGTTTTCATTCCTTTGTTACTTGAGAAATGTGTTAGCAGTGTGCTCTGAACCAAATCCCAATTTATTTCTTGTGCTAAAAAAGTACATTTTAAATTCTAATAGATTATAGCTACTTCTTAATAAACATATAAAAAGTTAAAAATGGAAGAATAACCCCCTTTTCACAGCAATTTGAGTATGGTAGATGCCTCTAGGCATTGCTCTTAGATGCTCCTGAGGAAGACAAAGGAAGTCCTTGACACCCAGTGGCTGGCCTGGTACTCCTAGCTGGCCTTGGTGTCCTGTTGAGTATGAACAATATCACTGACATTCCATGACAGATGGATTAGGAGAGAAGCAAGACTATTTCATAATCATATTTGAACACAGATAAAGTGTGAACACTCCCCAAGACACAAAATACCCAGCACCCTCTTCTAGTTAGCAGGAGTCACCTGCTTCTTCTCCAGCTGGAGTGTCAGCCTTGCTTTAGCTTCCCTCCCTCTAGAGAAGAGCTGCAGAAGTGATGAGGTTAAGCAGCTATCTCAACCCATGTTCAAATGACAGATACTTATTTTCTCACGGCTTTGGATGCCAGAAGTCTAAAGTGAAACTGCCAGCAGGACTGGATCTTTCTAGAGGCTCTGGGAGAGAGTCAGCCGCAAGCCTTTCTCTCAGCTCTACTGGCTGTCGAGTAATCCTGGGCTGGTGGAGCAGCACTCTGATTTTCACATCTATCTTCTTCACCTTTTCCTCTTTGTTTCTGAGTCTTCTCTTATAAGGATACTTGCAAAGGATTAGGGTCCATCTGACAAATTCAAGATCAATTGAATTTACAATTCTTCATTTACTTTCATTTACAGAGATACTTTCTCCAAATAAGGTCATATTTACAGATACTAAGAGTAAGGACTTGTGCATATCATTTTGAGAGGCACAATTCAACCCAAAATGATATTAAACCACAGAATTATCCCAGCACCCTGACAGCATCAAATCCAGAGCAAAGCTTCACTTCCCTAAACTCTCTTCAATAATACTGAGCACAAACCCAAATCCAGTCTTTTCTAATACCAGATGTGGTCTGTCACAATGTGCATTTTCCTCTGTGCACTGAATAATGGATCCAACTTGCTCAACCGTGGGAGTGTTCTTGGTGGTCTTTGGCTAGGGGCATTACTGGCACTCCTTCACAATCAACATTTTTGAACACCCTAATGTATCAGGCACCATGCCAATGCTCCTCTACAAGAATTCACTGAAGCTCTGTGGCAGGTTTTTTGGAAAATTCAATTAACCTCTGTTTTACTGGTGAGGAAAATGAGGCTTAGAAATGTTGGTACTTATATTAGTCAAGGTTCTTTGGAGAGACAGAACCAACAGAAGTGTGTATGCAAGGGAGGGAATTGGTTTGTTTGACTGAACGTGAGGAATTGGTTCATGTGATTATGGAGTCTGGCAAAGCCCAAGGTCTTGGGGTGCCCTGGCACACTGGAGAGCCAATGGCTTCAGACTAGTTATGAAGATGCAGTGATGCACCTTGAGTTGGAAGGCTGGCAGGCTCGAGTCTCAGGAGAGCTAATGTTTATTTGAGATTGAAGGCCAGACAAAAGTCAATGTTCTAGCTTGAACACAGGCTAGCAGAAGGCACAAATTTGCTCTTAACTGGTCTTTTTCTAGTCAGTCCTTCAACTGAATAGATGAGGCCTAACCATGCTCTTTCCTCATTTCACTAATTTAAATGTTAGCATCACCCAAAGCACACCAACACCTAGAATACTATTTAACCAAATATCTGTGTGATGGACTAGTGTGGACAGTACACCCACAGCCCAGGCAATATGAACATTAAGTCAACCTATTTTAGCATTTTCCCCAACATCTTGAAGCTGTTAATTATTGGAAGCAGAATCCAAGCACTGTGCCTCCTGACACTAGGCCCACACTCTCGAGGACTCTGCCACCATGCTTCCTGACCCACTCCCTTTTACATTTAGACTCCATTCAGAGACAATCTGAGATGAATGCAGTTCTCATTTTCCGTGATCATAGAGCTCAAGCCACAGTTTGGAACCAAATTCCACATTTTTAAACTTATGCTTCATGTATGGTTCCTTTACACCTTTCTAGATGGTAAGGAATTTGGGAACCAAGGATTACATCTTATTTTGTAATAAGCTAATATGATTACTTTTTGTAACCATACACTTGACATGCATTTATCCACTTAATACCCAACAAGATCATGAGTCAGTTGTTTCTATGCTCCTCATTATACCCAGATGAGGAACCTGCAACCCAGACATTAGTTAGTCAGGCACCAAGTGGAGTCAGAGTTCAAACCCAGACAAACTGGCTTTAGAGCCTGTGTTCTTTTATTATTATTATTATTATTAAGTAGAAACGTTGTATGGACACATCATGTGTTGGTACCATCATTTCCCTGTCCTGTCCCCATTCCACTGAGGGCCCTCCTCTGTGGGATTGCTGATATTCACCTTGGGGTTGTGGGTTATGAGTTGTGAGAGCAGCAGTCAGTCATTGTGTGTGGGGGGTGGGGGAAACTATGCCTCTGGCTATTCCATCTCACCCTGTGGCTCTTATAACTTTCTGTCTCCTTTTCTGCAAATATCTTGAGCCTTGGTGGGTATGTTTTAAGTCTATTTTCATGTTGAGCTCTCAGCAACTTCACAATTTTAGCTTTGGTATATTTTGAGTGTATTGTATCTTTTTTCCCAGTTGACCCTTGTTCTCAGAACCCTTTCAGTGATTGGTACATACAGGCACCTTAGAGCTCTTTTGAAGAAGTTGTCATCAAGGATCAAGAACTCCTAGAAGGCCAAATGGTTTAAAGCTTGGCTGATCCAGAGCATCGGTGGGCACAGTCCCTTCAGCAGGCAGCAGCTGGCTTGTGGTCTGACCTGTGTAGCTCTCTGGACCTCCACTACTCAGGCTCCTGTCTCCACTCTCCTCAAATGGAGGGTGCACTTCCTGGGAAGCTGTGTGTAGAGTCTCTGGGGCCCTTCAGCCGTACACACTCAGAATGTCCTCACATGCCTTACTCTTGGTGCCAAGGCTAGGCTTTAAAAATGCACTGTCACCTTACAAAGCATTGGCTGGCTGCTGCTAACAGGAGACACTGCCCCACCAGAACTGTACAAACAGGTTCTCTGCATATCCTTAGCTGGGCCCAGTGCCTGGGTGTGGGTCACCGGGTTGACACACATAGTCCTCTCTCTGGGGATACTGGCACATAAGGTGAGTACTCCAGGATTCAGAGCAAAGGTCCCTACCTCAACTCCCAGTACACTTCCTTCATCTCACCTGAACAAGCAGGTAATTCTTGAACATCCCTCAAGGAAGTTACTCCTTTCAGAAAGCTCCCTGGCTATAGTCAATGCAGACGGGAATGTGGTTTTCAGCTCGTGGAGTTGCTGCTCTTGGGTGCCACTGAAGTGTGTGTGTCCTTTCATAGCATTGGAGCCATCATCATGGTTTTCAAAGACTAGACTGTGAGCTATTTCAAGGCCAAACCAGGTTTGACAGTTGTCAGCACATAGTACAGGTCTTAGAATGAAGGACTCATTTAGGAATTGATTTTTGACTGACAAAAATCTATAGGATTTCATCTTGATTACTTTTCTATGTGGTTTACTTTTCTTGTTGGTTTGACCCAGTGCTGGGATAATCCCACTAGGCAGCCTGCACAGTAGGTTTACTTCTGGACCTCTCTCCATATCTTTATCTGAAGGAATGATGGAATCAGATCAGAGAAACTCTAAAGTTCCTTCTGGGGGGATGAGAGATGCTTTGCAGAGAGAGGAAATTATAACATATGATTCCTGTCCCAGCTAGATTAATGAACCGAAAAGTGAGGACGTGGCGGTTGCACTAAGTGGGCCTTACCTGCTTCACAGAAGCAGCCAGAGGGACTGACCTAAAGAGAAATGGGGATTTAAGAAGGTGACAGTTTTCCAGAGCCCTCAGGACCCTCAGGGGAGTGGGATTAAAATTGGGCCCCTCTACCTTAAACCATAGTACCTGCCTTTTTACAGAGACCATGATGCTACCAGAGTGCCCACTGAGGAACCCCCCCCCTTGAGCTTTCCAGGACACCCCACTACTAATCTCTGTAATTCTGCTAACAAAACATGATGTAGACTGCACACTCAACCACATGATCAGGAAGCATTCTTCCTACAGGGCCCCTGGAGGAATGGAAAGACATAAGTCTTTGATCTTGATCCCTGACAAATAATTTGTCTTGGGAATCTTTGAAATCTTAGGAGATAAAAAGACCCATACTTTGAAAACTTTCTTTGTTTGATGTACTATACACAAGTAAAACAAATATTCTACTCTGGGGGTAAATATTTCTTTGTTTGGGGAAGATATTACAATGGATATTTGGTTATTTAAGAAAAAAACAATATTCCCAACGGCATAAATTCAGACGCCACCTTTCCAAAGGTTCAGGTGTCATGTACAGTCAACAGAACAGCTGTTCTCATGGATGTGTTGCAAGTGTTTTCCCTAGGAAAATCTTTTATCTTTAAAAAAGGTTTAGTCTGCAAAGTATGAGACTATGGATATTCTTATGGGAGAGGAAGGAAGCTGGATGGTCTTTGGGGTGCAGAGGGGCCTTGGCCAGCTGTCTGGATGGAAGCAGCATGAGGAAGGCTAGATTGGGCAGCTGCTTGGAGCCTCATTCTGTAACATTCTAGATTTACTAACCCAGAGTGTGGAATCGGGCACATGTTTTATTTAATGTACTTTAGTTCCTTGTCTAAGATCAGACTAACCCTTTGCTGCATGGTGAGGACATCTGACTGTTAATCATGCTGAGACATGAGAAAGCAGGGAGGACTTGAGGAATATGGAGATAGGACTTGAAGGCAAGGACTGCATAGAGAGAGGACAGGAGGCCTCTCTCTTTTCCTTCCATCCCATCCCCTCCCTCCCTTCCCCGTCTTTCCTCCATCTCACTGGGAATGAAAAAAAAGAGCCTAAAACCTGTGAAGTGAGTTGCAGGCTGGGTTGAGTGGTGCTCAGTCATACATGGAGAAATTTACTCTGTGAACTTCAAGAGTTCTCATTTCTAGGGCCCAAGTTTTAATCCCTGTCTGTCATTACTAAATCTTTATTAAATTATTTTTGTTATTTTGGAGGCAGGGCCTAACTCTAGACCAGGTTGACCCCAAACTCACTTTGGAGCCCAGGATGATCTAAAACTCTTGGTGATCCTTCTATTTTAGCCTGAGCACCAGGATTATAGGCATGAGCCATCATGCTTAGAATTTATTAAATTCTTATTGCTCATAAAAGTTTAGACTTATCTTTGTTGTTGGAACTGCAGGCCCTGTTGATCACAATGCTAGTTGGTAGGACACCTCCAGGAGGGACTGAAAGCAAAGTGAGCAGGGTCAGAGGAGGAGCAGAGGATAGAGACAGAGTAGATGCTGGAGGCACAGTGGGGTTACAGATCAATGAGGCAGCTGCCATGACAGCCCTGTTCCCAGATATATGAGAGGAGATGAGACCTTTGAAGAGGGGGGCTAGAACCCACTAAAATGCTAGTGGAGACATTGAATCCTCCAAACATGTGTGTTGTGGTTGGTAAAATTTCTTTTTTGTGTAGCATAACAAAGAGCAAAGGTTTGCAGAGCCTTATCCTTGGTAGGAAAGGGGGGCTTCTAAGAACAGTTTTAAGCATTGAGAGGGCAGACTGGAGCAGAAGTAGTAATGAGAATGAATGTATGGGGAGAGGAAATAAATGATTATTATCATTGTTATAAGCAGCAAAGCAAAGTAGAGAGAACACAAAGATAAACATCTTGTCTTCACTTCCCATAAACTGGATCTCCTCAAGGTGACTAACGAGTTTGCTTATGATGTTTCTTGTGTCTCCCTCTGAAGTCTTTCCTGGGCAAATCTGCCACTACCATGCACTTTGACATTTCTCTTGTCTGGGCTTTGCTTTCTTCTCCGCTCTTTCTAGGAACTGACTTTGGGAAACTCTGATCATGATGGTCAACTTTGGAAAGGGTCTCTGTGGAGGCATGTTCTTTTGTCTCATTATGGAATCTGGGTTTGGTGACTTAGAGAAAAGGAGCTTGGAGAACTTCATGAGGGTGACATGCCTTCGCAGGCACAGCACTGGGAATGGTGACATCCTGGTTGCAGATGCCAGTGTTGTGCATTGGGATTTTGGTGAGAGGCTACAGGCAGCTACAACTGCACACAGCTCTCTACCTGCCCCATCAGGGACAGTGTTAGTTTGAAATAGCTAGGGACTTAAGATGCATGTGTTTAGTAAGCGAGTTCATGGACTCCATGAACAGCTGTTGCATTTTCAAAACCCATTCCCAAGTCAGGTTGCATACATAGGGTTCTATAATGCTTCTAGATGTGAGAGGCAGTTTGGAAGGCATCATTTAGATGCTTAAATATTGAAATTTGGAGACCATTTATGAGATTCCTAGAACCTGGTAGAATTTTAAAAATCATGAATGTCTTTTTGAAAAAAAATTAGATGTATAATCAAAATAAAATTCTCATAAAATACTCTAATGTTTTCTTTGTGCCTGAACATCTTACTAGCAACCTCAGAAGCAGGCCTAAGCGAAGACCTAGGGCAGATGAAAATTATCCTCAGAATTGTTATTCTCTTAAATTCTTTCTTCTTCTACTCCCAAATCAGCCCCTACCCTTCCCAGGATGCATAGTGTCCTCTGCTTGGCACTCAACCTTCTTTTTCATAAAAAAAATCTGGCCTCCTCATCCAGGCATCTCATGGCTGATAACAGATCCCTGGTACCTGACCAGTTGTACCTGCCCCTCTCCTTATTGGATGCCCTTGTTGGCTATTAATGTTTTGGAATCCTCCAGGAAAAGATAACAAGAGGAGAGAATGGAAGGAGCCAAACAGGAGACATTCACCTTTGCCTTAACTTTACTGTTCATCCAGTGTGTGATCAATGCTTTGTTTGCCAAGATCCTGATCCAGTTTTTTGGATACTGCCAGGGTGGATCGTACTTGGACCTGGCTCTATGCTGTCTGTTCTGTCTCCTACATAGGTGCCATGGTCTTCAGCAACTCAACACTACAGTTTGTCAACTACCTATCTCAAGTCCTTGATAAATGCTGCAAGCCAATCCCAGTTAGGCTTCTTGGAGTGACCTTCTTGAAAAAGTACACTGGCCAAGTAGTGTGTTGTTAATTGTGGCTGGTATGGCCCTTCTCATGTACAAACTCAAGAAAGTAGTTGGCAGAGGACACACAGCTGGCTTTGGAGAGCTGCTTTTACTTTTATCTCTTACGCTGGATGGACTGTATCATGGTTTAAATGTGTGGTCCCACAGACTCAGGCTTGAATCTTGAGTTTCTAGTGGGCAGACTCCTAATGGGGAAGAGGTGCCATTGAAGGCAGATCTTATAGTCTAGCCCTAAGGTGTGTGGAGAGCAGTTTTGGAGCTCTGGATGTTCATGTTTTGTGGTACTGGCTGTTGGTGGTGTCTCTCAGCTTGGATTTATGGAAGTGAGCCAGCTGCTTCTGCCACTGGTGATGTTCCCCTGAACTTGGAAGCCTGAAATAAATGCTTTAGGTCAGGTGTTTTCCCAGCAATGAGAAGTTGACTGCAATAGACTAACAGGGTTTTGTTTTTCCTAGGACCACATGTAAGCTCATTGCCAAAAGGCTCCAACCACATGATGTTGAACATCAACCTTAGAGCCACTTTTCTGCTGGGAGCTGGATTCCTATTCACTGGGGAGTCTAGGAGTTCTCGAGCTTTGTATCAAGGTACTGACTATCATCTGTAACATCCTGCTTTTGGCCTGACTAGTGCTCTGTGTCAGAGCTTCATCTTCATAACTCTTGTGTATTTTGCCCCCCCCGACCTGTTTTTCCATTGTTACAATGCAGAAATTCTTCACCATTTGTCTTCCGTGGTGGTCTTTGCCATCCCATCAGCCCCATGCAGTGGGTGGGCACTCCGCTAGTGTTCCTAAGTCTCAGTCTTGATGCCAAGTTTGGGAAAGGAGCACAGAAGACTTCCCACCAGGAAGGAGACTTCCTCTCTTTCCTCTCTTCTAGAACATTTATTGTCGCTAAGAGTGACATCTCCTGGGAAAATGGTCTCAGTCACAATCAGAGACTAGGTTACAATCTTCTAAAAAAAACAAAAAGGAGAAAAGATCAAATATGCTAAACAAAGCATTTAGATTGTAAAAAAGCAAGTGGGTAATTACTGTTCTTGCAAGTCTAGCACAAATAAAGAATGATAAAGCTTGAAAAATATTTTTGCTAATTAATTATGAGAGAGAGAGAGAGAGAGAGAGAGAGAGAGAGAGAGAGAGAGAGAGAGAGAATGGGTATGCCAGGGCCTCTTGTCACTGGAGTCCAGAAGCATGGACACTTGTTGTGTCTGGTTTACATGGGTACTGGGGAATTAAACCCTGACAAGGAGGCTTTGTAAGCAAGTGCCTTTAACCATTTTTAAGCCATGCTTCCTTGATGCTAGCCAAGGTCCTGAACTTTCCTGACAAGCCTCCTGGCTTTTACCCCTCTGTGAATCAGAAAGGAATCCATTCACCCTGTTTTTGAACCACTTGTGTTTTCCTTCATGCCTGTAGTCTTTTACTTAATAAGCAGACATCACCTCACTCCACTGTATCAGCTGGGAACTCTTTGAATGTCCTCTGCGGGCCTTGGAGCTGTTCTGTAATTTTTTGCAGCCGGGAAGCTACCTGTGTGCTTTGACTTAGCATAGAGCCCAGACTTACATTGTCTTGTTGGCTTTCTTATTTTATGTGTGCGTCTCTCTAGAGAAGCCTGGAGAACAAATACTAGTTTATTGAATCTAGTGACAGAAGGAGTCTAAAAGGAGGCTCAGAGGAAGTTGAATGCCAAAGTGCTTCCTTGGCATGTGTTTGGGCTCTGGGGAACAGGGCCTGGGATATATTTTTAATCCTGATTAAAACCACACATCTCATCTTTTTATTATATACTTTGCCCAAATCAGTTGGCATCCTGCAGAAAAGTTTTCAGGCATGGTAGGGCAAGAGGCCGAGAAGGGTATCTTGGTTAAGAGAGTGAAGACAGAAGTTGACTGTCTAGCTTCATATTTTGGCTAAGTTAAACAACATCCACATGTTCATAGGCTTAAGCTGCTTAAGTCATGGCTTCATCCATGAAACATCCACCTTGCAGAGCTGTCTTGAGGTAACCCTGAAAGATACATCAGAAAGTATTAAAAATGGTTCCTGGGAATTGTATCTAAAGTATCTGCTATTGTTGTAGGCAGTCCTTGGGTCTCTGCTTTTCCAGGATATTCCCAGGAGGGACACAGGATCTTTCTCAAAGGTTCCCCTTTGGTGCTCATGGTTCACAGGGAGAAAAGAAAATGGATGGCTGTTCTTTGATGCATATAAAGCAGGCTTAGTTCTTAAAATGACTTGTTTCTCATCAAGAAGTTCAACCAGAGAAATACCTACTCATATGCAAAGTGGTGCTGTGTGGAGCCAGGAAGGCGCTCTAGAGCCATCCCCAAACCTACATGCTCTGTTCCTTTATTTGGTGGTTACCATTGTGGCTGGAGTTGAGGACCTTTCTAGGTCCCAGGGCTGTGTTTCCCCTTGGCCTAAGAAAGGAAAAAACATCCAGACCTTCACCTTGTGAGGGCCCTGACCTTAAACAGGCAAGCAGGTGCCTGCAGTGGGATGAGACTTCTACTTTAGGAAATCTGTATTGAGAAAAGTGACTTAGAATTCCCAATCACTTTGGCATCCTGTGTCCTTCAGAAGCCCCTGAAGCTTACAGAGAGAAAATAACTCTTATCTTCTCCATTGGACATCAGATGGAGGAGACAAGCTGTCAGGAGCTTGAGCTGAAATCCTCTCTAGTCTCAAATAGTGATTTAATCTCTAAGCAATTTTCTTCAAATGATGATTAGATTATCCACGTAGCAGTTCTAATCCAGTGTCTTGATTTGGTGGGCTTATACTATTTTCTTGGCAAGGGAAAAAGCAACATAGAAATTACTGAAAATAAAATGCAAAATTTCATGTCACATTCATTCCTAAAAGTCAGTCTGTCATCAAATGAATTATCTAATAACAGTCATTACGGATCCCTTTGGTTAAATAAACTTCTGTAGCTATTTGCACGTGTGAAGCCTTTCCTCCTTGGGGATTGGCAAGGACAAGGACTAAGGGAACAATAGGCTTGGAAAGCTCTTGAAACTTCCTAGGTTCAGAAAGCTCATGTTACAAGATTTACAAAACCCCTCCCCAATGGTATATAAGCAGTGAACAATTCCTTTAGGGAGGACACTCTTCACTGGAGCTGCCTGTAAGCTGAGCAAGGAGCTCTAAGATACAGCATTTATGAACCATCACTCAGGCTGGGGTGCCCTCAAGTGACAACCACTCCTGTAAATAACTCCTCACCCATGGTCTTGTAAGTAGCACTAACAAACTCATTGCCACACCAAGCTAGAGTTGTTTTTTGGGGGGCAGCATCAGTGTACTATTGGGGTAAATAAATATTTGTTCATGTATCCCCAGGAAGAAAAATCACACAGCACACAGTTGTATGTGTCAAAATGGAATATGGTTTAAAGGAGAAAGAGCTGTGGTAAAGACAGGCTGCAGAGATTGAGACCTTGAGTCTTCAAAGGAGCAGCAACAGGGCACATGTGCTCTCACACAATCACAGCCACCCATGTAGAGTCAACCCAGTGGGTCAGCAAAGGGACAGGCACCCAGGCTTGCTGGAGTCTGAGTCAAGCAGAAGTAATGGAATTTACAGTGATGTAGGAGTCCCTGTATTCCCAAAGAACACTCAGGAAAGCAAAAGGGAAATTTTATGCCTCTAATAAATTCTCTTTGCAACCACCACCATTTCCCATACCTCTGGTTAAACAGATGATGAATACAAGATGCTGAAAATTACTCAGATGTCCACAAATGACAAGCTATGCCACATGACCCTCAACAGACCAGACCCATGCTGTTCTCAGCTATTTAAATCTCATACTTCCTGTATGGAGCGATCCTAAATGAAAAGCACATTGATTTACTGCTGTCGTTTCAATGTTGTCCTACCTCTGTCTTCACTGAGGAGGAAAATCACTGTGTGTTTCATTGTTCACTGATTATCTGTTAGGTACAGGGCAAGGCAGGAGACCACACTGTATGTAAGTCGGCTCTGAACCTCATCCTTGTAGAAAGAGCCAGCAGAGGACCCGCAGGAGCAACAGCACAGTGTGATGGATTCCACGATGAAGGAAGCACATGGTCCTTCAAGGTTACAAAAGAAAATACGTGTTAGGTGTAGGCCTCAGGCCACCTGAAAGAGAAGAACAAAGAGGAGAAACTGGGCAAGGGGGAGTTGGAAAAGAATTCCAGGTAGAGTGAGTAGTATGTGATCAAGAGTTGGAAATGAGGGAAAATGGCTCCTTGGAGGGAAGCAAGTGAGGAGTTGAGTGTCATAGGTTTGGCAGGCAGACTGCCTCAGCCTGATAGTGTCACACTGGTCCTCAGACTCTGCCCAGAGAGGTACATCAGGCTTGGTCCTTCCTGGGATCTGCAGCAATTCTTCTCTTGGGCTGTTCCACAGAACCAGTCTGTAGGATCCATGTATTTTTTTTATAGTAACACAATTTCTTTCATTAGTTAAACTTCTCACTTTCTTGTCCAGATTCAGAAGCCATCTCTGGGCATGCCTTTCTGTGATCCTTCACAAATCTATGGGCTCTATGTTGAAAATGTCCCAAGGATCCACCCAAAGCTCACTTCCACTCTAGGCCATTTCCAGAAAGAGTTCCCTGGCTTTCTTATTAACAGCACCCTTATCAATCCCTGCCCCTTACCTTGCATTACTTTACTTCCTAGCGCTAATCTCATCTGATGCAGTGTTTGCTTGCTTCTTGTTTGGTGTGTAATCTGCCACACAAGAATAAGCGTTTCATTGCAGAAGAGGAGACAGAAAGATTGTAAGAGCCACGGGGTGGGAACTCTGTCTTGTGAAGCAATGAGGTTTTGATCATATTTGTATTTGAAACGTGTAAAAAGCGATTTGATTTATCTCAAGCTTATTGTAAACAACTGTTGCAGAGAGTGCAATTAGGAAGAGCTATATTAAATTCTAGAAGTTTCAGTAGGTTTTATATTGTGCATAATGAAATGAGCTCCATGCAGGAACGAGCTGCTCAGTTCTTTCATGTCTGTGTTTATATGTACTCTCTATACAATATACACATATTCACATATTATTTTAATAAAAATAAATAAGTGTATGTTATTTCATTGAAAATTCCTTCTAATAGGTGCGATTTGTGAATTTTTATGATTTTTATCAACTGTACTTGCTCATTTACTTTCTAAAATGATCTACAATGTGTTTTTTTCTAAATGTTTACATTTCCAATAAAGTGGGCTATGCAAAAAGTTTTTTAAAAGTTTATTTGCTGGCAGTGAGAAATAGAGAGAAGGGAGACCGACAGAGAGGCTGAGAATAGGCTTGTCAGGGCCTCCAGCTGACGCAAATGAACTCCAGATGCATGTGCCACTTTGTACATCTGGCTTTACATGAGTATTGGGGAATCAAACTCCCAGTCCTTAGGCTTTGAAGGCAAGTGCCTTAACCACCGAGCCATGTTTCCAGTACCTGCAATAAAATTTTATAAGCAATTTTATTCTTTTAATAGTGAATGTCAAGAAAGGTAAATTCTCTATGAGCACGTACTGAGACTACTGTGCAGTGGCTATATTCTAGGCCTAAAATAGAGTGCCTGCTGCTGAGGAACACTTATTCTGTTTTTTCCTTTTATTAACTAGAAACTTTGTTGTATGGACAAATCATGTGTTGGTCCCGTTTCCCTTCTCCCTGTCCCCAATCCACTGAGGGCCCTCCTTAGTGCACTCTTGGTATTTGCCATGAGGTTGTGTGTTATGAATGCAGCAATCCGTCATTGTAGGGTGGGCAATGTCTCTGGATATTCCTTCCCACCCCGTGGCTCTTAAAATCTTTCTGTCTCCTCTTCTGCAATGAAACGCTTATTCTTGTGTGGCAGATTACACACCAAACAAGAAGCAAGCAAACACTGCATCAGATGAGATTAGCGCTAGGAAGTAAAGTAATGCAAGGTAAGGGGCAGGGATTGATAAGGGTGCTGTTAATAAGAAAGCCAGGGAACTCTCTCTGGAAATGGCCTAGAGTGGAAGTGAGCTTTGGGTGGATCCTTGGGACGTTTTCAACATAGAGCCCATAGATTTGTGAAGGATCACAGAAAGGCATGCCCAGAGATGGCTTCTGAATCTGGACAAGAAAGTGAGAAGTTTAACTAATGAAAAAAAATGTGTTACTATAAAAAAAATACATGGATCCTACAGATTGGTTCTGTGGAACAGCCCAAGAGAAGAATTACTGCAGATCCCAGGAAGGACCAAGCCTGATGTACCTCTCTGGGCAGAGTCTGAGGACCAGTGTAACACTATCAGGCTGAGACAGTCTGCCTGCCAAGGTGGACACTGAGGTGAGCAGGAACCCACAGACAGGACTCCCTCCTTCCCCTCTACACAGTGTTACTCAGCCTGGACAAGTATCAAGGAGGAGCTGAGAACTCTACCTCTCAATTCAGCATAGTTGTGCTAGAAACTCAATGCAAAAGGTAATTGTTCTAAATTCCACTGGAGGGCTGGAGAGATGGCTCAGTGGTTAAAGGGACTTGCTTGGAATATCTGAACAAAGCCAGTAATCTACCAGATCCTCTGGGATATAATCAAGGCAGTCCTAATAAGAAAGTCTATAGCCATAAATGTTCACATTAGAAATTCTGAGAGTTCTCAAATAAATAATCTATTGATGCAACTTAATGTGATAAGAAAACAAGATGGCAACTGCAAACCCAGTAGATGGCAAGAAATAATTAAGATTGAAGAAAAAATAAAACAGAGACTAAAAGAATATCCAAAATTAACCATAGCTAGTTCTTTGAAACAATTAACAAAATTGACAAACTCTTAGCCAAACTAATCAAAAGTAAAAGACCTAAATAAATAAAATTATTGGTGAAAAAGGAGTTGTCACAACAGACCCCAATGAAATCCAGAAGATCATTAAGGAATACTATGAAAATTTATAAGCCAAAAATCTATAAAAGCAATAGGAAATAGACAGATTTCTAAGTGCATACGACCTTCCAAAATTAAAGCCAGAAGATATAAATAATTTAAACAGACTCATAATGAGCAATGAGATCGGAGCAGTAAGTGGAAGTGATTATATTTCTGCTTTAAATCTTCTTCCTTTAGTTTTCACCATCATAACCCATTCTTAAGTTAAACAGATATTCTGTAAAATCTTAGTACTTAAAGGTTTTTAATTGCCACAAAGGCCAAACATTACATCTGTAAATAGTCCTGGTCAGTAAGTTACATCATGTCTGAACAAGAGTGCTGTTAAATAAACTTCAGAGTGGTTGTACATTAAAAAAAAAATCTTCCCACCTACGAAAAGCCCAGGACCAGATGGATTCACTACCAAAATTTATTCCACTTAAAAATATTTTATTTATTTATTTATTTGAGAGAGAGAGAGAGAGAGAGAGAGAGAGAGAGAGAGAGAGAGAGAGAGCACACCAGGGCCACCACCTTATGGGTCTGGCTTATGTGGGTACTGGGGAATTGAACCTGGAGCCTTAGGCACTGGAGGCAAGTGCCTTAACCGCTGAGCCATCTCTCCAGCCCACTTGTCTGTTCTAATGAGACAGACCAGGAAATAACAGGAGCCCTCACAACATCACAGGTTTAAGGAGAAGGGTCTGGAGCTACTCAGAGCATGTGGTCAATCCCCAATCCCAAACTGGTGAGCTTTTAGTTGGGGAGCAACTGGAGAGGAGAAAGGAGAGCTGGGACTAGGCTCCCAGTTGGGGTTTAGGAATCTCACTGGATGGCAGCTGGCAGGGGGCAGGATTCCAAAGTATGTCCTTCCTTCCCACTTTGTCCAGGTGATACAGTCTGGCCCATAAATCAGGACCTAATAACACTTTATTTTTACTTTGCAGTCAACTTTAATTCCTGGGTTTTAAACATTCTGTATCTCCATGTATTCTCATTAACCTGGATGAGAAAGTTGTAGCAAAGTGCTTTTAAAACAAAGTGATTCTATTCTGATTTTCTTTACAGGGCAGCTGCTTTCCTTTTTAAAAGACACATATTTCTGAGATATTTTCCTCTCTTACAGTAAGATGCTACTTCTGTTCTTTTCCACAGGTTAAAATGTGTGTCTATGTGGAGTGCTCAGCACTGAGACATTTCGTATCACCTTCTCCAAGGCTCAGGGGCCAATTCAGAAGAGGTGGCAGCAAGAACGTGAGTCACAGGAAGGGGAGGGATGCTTACAATGCTATCTTCCAGACACGAAGTGGCTCTGATATTCATGAGCTCACAGTGGCTGATGCTACCTGCACACGACCTGCATAATTGGAGGGGAAAATAATGGCATCAAAATAGAAGAGAGACTAGTGGAAAGAAGGGATTCAGTGGAGGGGGTCCCTGGGAGGGGGAAAGAGAGTGTGGTGGGACGGCATTATGATCAGGGAATATTATCTGTGTTTGTGGAAGTTGTCAATAAAAAAGTTTAAACAATGGAGGTCAGGACTGAGGTCACAGGTCAACTAGCACACACAGTACGCCTGTGTGATTAGAGGGAGTGAGCTCCAGCCCCACTTCCCTCCTGCCACACCAGCTCTGGCTCTTTCTTACCACTCTATGGGGGACAGCTCCCACGGGAGGATTGCCCACACCTACATGTTTTGGGTCTCCATTTCAGCTAGTTGCCTGACAGCCCGTGGCTCTCCCATTTTCCCTCCATTCCAATTCGTTCTTGCAACTATCCAAGCATAGGCTTAGCAAGTTCTGTGAAAAAGTGACTTTTTAAGGATTGTCTCATGAGCTAATACCACAATGCCTATAATGTTTTATTGTTCTGGTTAATCTTGATATCGACAGTGGTTATTCCTCAAAGAGGTTCAGGCCATCCTTGGCCTTCACACGGTCCTTCACTGCTAAATGTGGTTCTCCTGAGCCCTTCTGATAAACAAGTGCTAAGCTACTTTATGGAGAGTGTGTCTACTCACAAGGTTCTGTGTTTATTATCAGTCATTATGCATATGCTGTTTTCCAGTTACCTGAATGTCGGCAACAATTTATTCTTGTCATCTATTAAAAAATGTATGGAAGATGGCAAAATGAAAGCACCAATTCCATTGGTTAACTGGTCAGATTCACTGAAGGCAGGTGATCTTTCCCTTTGGTCTGATATTCTATGAACAACAAACTCTTGACTGTGAGTCTCATTGTAGAGGAAAAGACCCAATCAGGGACTGCAGGTCATGTTCTAAAATATCAATGGCAAGTGTGTGGATGGAAGAAACAGGTGAAATTGAGCATTAGCAGTGATTCGAATGCAGGAACATGTGGACAGATTGGAAAAGCTCAGTTTCTCATGGGACCCTCCTCCTACAGAAATGGCTGGCACCTAACTTTCCTTGAGAATGATCTCAAGAAAGCTTGTGACACCATTACATAGGATTGCTACAGAAAAGTCCTTCTCCACTGTTCTGTGAGCTTCTTCTTTGTGCTGTATAACTGGCAGCCAAGGTAAGTAAGAAATTATTTCAAAACACCTACTTTTATTATCTTTAATTTTTTTGCATTTTAAGAAGTTATTTATTTGTGTGTGCACATGTGTGTGCATTAGGATCTCTTGTTGCTGCAAACAAATGCCTGTCCAGCTTTGTGTGGGGAGCAGGGGAATTGAACCTGGGCCAGGAGGCTTTGCCAAGCAAGTGCTTTTGACCACTGAGCCATGTGCTCAGCCTCAATGTTTATTATTTTCAATAAAATAAATAATCGTGCACACCTTTTATGTCTAGGAAAACAAGTCTTCAGTCATATGAATTTTATCATGTTTTGAGCTCTATGGAAGCAGAACCCTCCAAATGTGCCTACTGTTTGACTTTCAGGCTCTTGTAAATGCATTTTTAGAAACTCATTATACACAAATTCAAAGAACTTTTGTTATTTATTATTTATTGGGGGAAGATCTATCTCTCCTGTTAAACATGCCATGGTTTTCTTTTGAAAAGGGTGTTCTCTCATAATGAAAATATGGAATCTATTTTTGTATGTTTCTATAAATAAGTGAACCCTTCAGGATCAAGGTCAGTGGTTTGCTTGTAGACTTTCTGGCTGCTTACCGCTGCTTACATTAAGGTGACAAGCAAATACCACTCCCTCCCCATCTACTGATCTTATTGACCCGACTGTGTGCTGGGAATATTGTCACTATGATTCAAGCAAAACTATTTTAATGTAGAATAAAATAAGAATAAAAGGATCTTAGAATTCACAGGAAAATTTTGAGGTACCCTACTCCCACTGGGAGGGCAGTGCAGGAAGGAAATTCCAGACATTTGGGAATCCAAAAAGTCTGGGAAGGGTTGCAAGACGAAACCCTAAGGCTTTATAAAAGGGAAAGGCTCCCCCCCCCCCCCCCCCCCCCCCCGCCCGCCGCTTGCTGTTCTGTGTGTATGGTGTTGGTGATGGCTTCTCTCTCTCTCTGTGCTTAGA
>PVHP010010936.1:0-46396 GCA_004024765.1 Zapus hudsonius | reverse complement strand
CACACACACACACACACACACAAGAATTGGCTACTATCTGAGCCGTGGTGGGGGAGACTATCCAGAAGCATGGCACCCTTCAGTATCAAGACACTTGGGACAGGAGGACCAGGCTGAGTACTAGGCTATCCAGGGTCCCCTGCCACAAGGACTGATCCAGACGGCCCACCCAGGAGGATATCCAGCTGATTGGGGATGGGGAGGGGGCCATTGGGGAATTGTTTGCCCACTGAATAATGTAACTCATTATGGACAATAAATATATATTTAAGAAAAAAAAGAACACAAAAAAGGTAAAAAAAAATGGCTACTGCTTGTACAATTCATAACCCCTATACTATGGACTGTTCCAACATTCAACTGAGGAGGGACCTCAGTGGGTTGGGGACAGGTTCGGGAAATGAGGGGGTGGGTGCCAACACAAGACCTGATCATACAATTTATCTAATTATTAATAATAAATAATTTTAAAAACTGACTATTGTATTACTTTCATAGAACAGCCCAGGAGGTGTGCAAGGTGGTCAGGTCACAGGGATGAGGAAATTATGTCTGCTGCTCATTCTGGGGTCCTAATGTTCAAGCCCCACCTTTATTCATACGATTTCTAGTCTGAGCTATGTAGTTGTCATAATCTATACCCTAACAATTATTTCCTGGTACAAAAATATTCAAAATACCTAATCATTTCTCTAAAAACAATTTTTAAGTAATTTAAAAGTTTATTGTGGGCTAGGAAGATGACTCAGTAGTTACAGGTGCTTGCTTACAATGCATATTGCCCTGAAGTTTAATTCCCCAGCACCTGCATAAAGCCACATCCCAAAAGTGGAAAATGCATCTGAAATTTCTTTGCAGCAGCAGGGGATCCTGGCATGCTCACTTCTCTCTCTCTTTCCACACTCATTGATTCCCCAATACACACATAAAGCCAATTGCACAGTGTGGCACATACATGCAGATTTCATTTGAGGTGGCTTGAGGCCCAGGTTCTCTCTCTCTCTCTCTCAATCTCAGTCTCTCTCTCTCTCTCTCTCTCTCTCTCTCTCTCTCTCTCTCTCTCTCTCTCTCTCTCTCTCTCTCTCTTTCTTTACAAATAAATAAAGTAAAAGAAAGAATATTTGTCACTGCTGGGCAATCTATCCTGTAAAAACCTAAAATATCCAATAATTATGTCTACTTGTATTCACAACAATGAAAATAGCATGTTAGCATCTTTATAAGATTGCAACCTATCCTACACTCCCGAACATATGTGATAGTTAATTTAATATCTAGATTAATGGAAAACTGGCAAATGTGACAAGTCTCTAAGGCCTCTTGTCACAGCAACCTGATTGAGAAGAGACTGTATTAACATTTTATTCCTCTTGAAGATCTGGAGAATGAACTTGTTTATTTCTAACAAAACAGTGCTTTAACTGTAGCACACAACATATATTGCCTGCCATTTTTAATATTTATTGTGTCACAAGCGATTGATGAGAAAAAATAAAAATGTAGAGACAGAAAGTAATGAAGCTTTGTTAAATTCCTTCTGAGACTCAACGTAAAAGCGCCGTCACTGACAGCTACTTTGGAGGAAGAAACATTATTTACTCAAATTTCAAATAAGGAAAACTAATATAACAGATAAGAGAAAAAGAAACTTCAATTAAATTTACTTGCTTTTGGACTGTAAATTCAAACTTTTATGTGTGTGGCATAATCACTCATCTCTCTCCAGCAGATATGTGAACAGACAGACTGAAAGCTAAGTAATCAAATACAAGCAAAGATCATCTTCATTGTGAGAGAAGAAACAAAAATGTCAAGAGGTAATTCTGATAAGAGAGACAGTGAGGGGGTTTTATGCATCTGGATTCTGCACTCATTCTTTAAGGAGATTATCAGACATGATATTATCCCTTTACATTATCTAATCATCATTCTGAGTTTACTTTGACCATTAAAGACACTTCTACTTCTCTCGTATGACAACTATTACCTCAACTAAGAAAACTAATCTCACTGAATTAAGGACCAAAATATTTATACCTTGAATCTGTTTAATACTCTAAACTTTTGAAGAATGACATGAAGTTGCGTCTTTCTATAAAGATGAACTTCTTAAAGACCAGCCCTGTATAGGATGCCGTATCGTGATGTGTGACACACTTCCTGAGAGCAGAGCTTGTGGAGTTGGAACAATGACTTGAGAATCACACTCTAAACAGCCTGATCATGGCAGCTATGCACCTGCTCACAGTTACAGTGTGATCATGCTCTGGTCACGTGGGAGCTGATCTAGCTCACCAGAAATGCAGTCCCGAAAGTGTCCTGGCAAGCCAGGTGGCAGCCCATTTACACACTTTTGAGCCTTCTCAGGAAAGAGCTGACATTCCACCCTTTAAACAGGTCTTACTCTGAATGCTCAGTGCCATAGGGAAGCTGCTTTATACCAACGTGCACCCCGACGGACCAGTATGTGCATGTGCAGTACTCTGTTTTGGGGGGAGAGTGGCAGGTGTCCATGATCACAAACCAGCATGTGATTGCATAAGTGGACAGTACTGTCACTGGCAACTGTCCAGTGAGAGATTCACATGCCTGAAGGATCACACATAGTGGCCAGCTGCTTTACAATTAAAGAGTAGTAAGTTTCTACCTCTTCCTATAATTATGACCAGAATCCTGTCGGCACCTCCCATTTGCCTGTTCACTGCCATATTCCACAGGCAAAGCTCTTTCCATGCACTAACACATCAAGTAGGAAGAGCAGAGAGGTAAGCCTGGATGACTGTCCATTTGGAAGACCTCTTCCTTTCAAAGGGCCCAATCCTAAGGTGCTTCCTTCTTACACAAAACCAACAGTGGGGCTTGTGCCCTACTTATCAGGGATAGGTTTTGGATAGTCTTCAATTACTATAGTTAGACTAGAGACTGCTCCCTTCCCTGTGGGACCCAAGACTTCCTATGGTTCCACTGCCACAGGTCTATGCCATAGCATTCCTTGTTGCTCTAAGCACACCTACACCTTGGTAGGGATCTGAGCTACTCCTTATTTGGAGATGACTAACTAGGATTTCACCCAGCCATGGATTGGATATACAGTCCATAGAAGGCCTGGCAGTAATAGATCTCTAGGTCAGTAGGGTGATGAACAGCATAGCCCTTAAGTGAGACGAGAATCTAATGGTCACCCAGTGTTTACTTATTCTTTGACATTAACTCCATCCTGCTCAAGCTGTAACAGTATTGACACGTAGTTTGAAGGGCTGGGTGTAGTATGTAGTCTGTAATGATTAGATTTTTCTTACTACATGCATGGCAGTGAGGGAAAGCCAGTGATTGGAACAGTCAGAACCTATTTTTAACACAAACATAACTAGGATAAATGTACATAAGTGTTACACATGATTATGCATTGTAGAATTGCAGAACCGGAGTTATGTCTAAGAAAATTAAAATGCCGTTTTATTTAAACTCAAGTACATTATATAATATTAAGAGCATATAATAGTTGGTGACTGCATCAAGTACTTTCTTATTTTTGGGACAAAATATCAAACCAGAAGCAGCTTAAGAAAGAAAGAGCTTTAATCCAGCACTTGGGAGGCAGAGGTAGGAGAAGAATTGCCATGAGTTTGAGGCCACCATGAGACTACATAGTGAATTCCAGGTCAGCCTGAGCTAGAGTGAGCCCCTACATTTTAAAAAAGTGCATATTTTAGACCTATTGTCCCAGAAGGTAGAATACATCATGGCAGATAGATCAAAGCCGGAGCAGACACTGCTGTAACTTTTGTAGAGAAAAAGCAAAGGAAGTAACTCACTCTGCTGCTGAACAAGCTCACTGCTTTTATGTAGTACATCCAGCCCAGGGACGGTTCTGCCCAAGATAACATAGTTCTTCCACTTTAGCTAACCTAATTAAGATAATCCCTCACTAACATGCAAAGCCTTACCTAATCTATATAAACCCTCACAGGTAATTCTAGGTCCTGTTAAATTGAGCATCAATATCAAACATCACAGTAACTGAACACAAAATTTATATGTGTCAGAAATTTTGTAAGGTGTCTTTGAATGCTTCACAAAATATATCCCACTATGAGAAAGACATAAGGGGAAAGTTATAATTATAGATATTTATTTTTTGATGAGAAAAAGTTATGAAGAAAAGAAGGCTGAAATATCTGGTTGGGTTCAACCCATATGTACCAGACAGGGAATTCCAGTGCTGCTAAAATAGGATCAAAAGAAAACATTAGATGGAAGATCCATTTTAGCCAGGCTAAGAATAGGGTCTCCAGATTAAAAGTGTATGACTTTCATACAGCACAGTGCCCTAGATACTAGGAAAAATGTAGTTGCTGGATGGAGCTTCAGGAGTGATTCTTTCTCAGTTTGCAGATATTGCTTTTAGGGCTTATACAGGGATTATGTGTTAAACCAAATGAGAGAACCCTCTTCCTGGGGTACACATAAAAACCATTTTGCATGGATAAAACAGCATTCTTTTCTTATTAGGAGAAGTTTTGTTGGTTGTCCATAAATACTGTTCCGTTGTTTGAAAAGAAAATTTTTCATTGCCTGTGTTTTCCTGCAGTCTATTTTTTTGCATTTAATGTAAACATCTTAGCTCAGTTGTAATTTTCACTGTAATTTTCCCATGAAAGGAAGTAAAATGAGAGGTTAAAGCACAATGATACCTACAATGCTAAAAGAATACATTAGTAGTTTTACTGAAAGTTATAAATTTTAGTAATTCAGAGATTCTCTGAATCTCTTATAGAGAGGGGACATATGCCTCATTCTAGAGTAAATAACCTGAACATTGACTCTGCATAAAACATAAAAGCCAGGAAATTCTGTTTTGGGGTACCAACCAGATCTAAGCCCAATCTATAATTATTTGATTGAATAAGACTAGTGAAGAAAATGTGGTATACTGTAGATGTTCAAACAATATTTTAAATATTGTCAGATGTAAATGTCAGATCTAATGACTAATATTGAATATGAAATATAAGAATATAATTAACAGTCATGATTTTCAGACAATGTCAGTCTTAATTGTGACATCTGTAAGCAATTGTCTTCCTGTAAAATCTATTTTCTTTTTTCTCACACAAATGACAGCTCACACTGATATAAAATCTTAGAATGTCAGTACTTTTGACATCATCTAGAAAATATTTTAATGATGCTTCACTCTAAGATATGTATTAATTTCAGAATTCAAAGTAAACGTTAAGTTTTTATTTATCTCTAGATCTATCAAAATAGAAAAGAACAATTAATTCTAATTTAAACTTGGATTTTTCTTTATAAAAGTGGTGACTCATTATTTATAGAATTATTTCAGTGGCCATTATGTAACCTCCTGACATGAAGATATTTTTTTCATTTTACTTATATAAATAACATGCCTCAAATAATAAGAATTGCTACTATCTAATGGACATACTGCTACAGGCACAAGGTTAAGCATACAAGGAAAATATTGGTGAAAAATATTTGTGGATATAATCTTTAACATATTTAGGTAATAACTGCAGATACAAATGTAACGATTTTTTAAATTTTGTTAATGTTTATTGGTAGTAATCATTTGCCTTTCATATATAAATATTGTCCAAGACAATTTTAGAGGATAGTAAAAGATATTAAACCTTTATAAATTATATAATGCATACATACCCTGAGAAGAAATCCTAAATATTCAGCCACAATTTGAACTCATACGCGCCATCTTCAAATATGCTGGGACACATGTGGCCCACAGGCGTCAGCTGTGCCAAACCTGGGGCTTTAAAATGATGGCTATACAATAATGAGCAAAACTCAATGTGCATACCAAGGAACAGGCTTAGAACAGGTATTAGAACCACCTGGACGGCATGATGAAATACAGACCAGTGGGCCTTACACCAAACTCCTCCTCCTGATTTTCTGATTCATTAAATGTCGAACAGGTCCCATGAATTTTCACTTAAAATGAGTTAACAATTCCTCTCAGGGTCCAGAGGAAAAAGGAAGACTTTGAACCTTGTAGCTCACTAAGGATTCTCTTAATCTTTTGCCACCTGAGCCGTCATAGATTTCAAAGTTTGGAACAAAGATTTTGTTGGCTTTATGTTATACATATATCATATTCATCCCTATTATCATGTAATATCATATCCCCCTGCTGTTATTGCTGAAGCCTTTTTCCAAGTAGTCTCTCTCATACTTCTATATCTGTGTTTGTGTTTATGTGTACATTTGTGAGTTTAGTTAAGGCTGTTTGCATGAGCATGGGAAGGAGTGGTATTTAATAGGCCATTGGTAATTTACTGGTGTCTACAACACTGAAGAAATCATCTTCTTCTCTCTCAGCATCACTTAATTGCCAGTAGCATGGTCTGAGGAGTTTAGGATTTTTACCAGACTTTGAGCTTCTGAAGCTCTCCAGGTACTTTTAGTATGTCGACAAGGAAAGGCACAAACTTTGGTTATGGGGTGAAATTTGAACTGAACATCGGTGTATAATTTGAGTATCTAAATCTGTAAAAGACTGAGGAAAGGTACTTTGGAAAGGGAACATTGGTATAGTATTTCCACCTTGTACTGTATTCACCTCCGCTTTGTCTGGTTCAATATCATTCTCTGGCATATTTCAGTAAATAAGGTAGCAGATACAATTTCTTTTTTTTTTCTAAAGCTTAGAAACTTTTCTGAGAATGGGGGAAAAAGGGAAGCACATAATTTGAAGTGGAAAGAAGACTGGTGCAGGGAAAGTGCAAGGGAGAGGGGAGAGGTAGAAAGAGACAGAAAGGAAACCAAATATAAAATTTGTTGGCGAAACATCATTAATTGTCTTAGTTATCTTTGTGAAAAAGGTGAATTCCTTGCCAAGTAAACAGCGTCTTTCCTAACTGGTATGTAAGGAATTAAAATTGCCCGAGTAATATCCATGGATGTGTGTGTATGTGTGTTTGTGTGTGTGTGTGTGTGTGTGTTTGTGTGTGTGCACGAATACATGTGTGTGCACAAATAAGTGTAAGTGTGCTGGTGCCTGAGAAGGCCATAAAACAATGGGACATCTTTGGGTACTGTGGCTTAGGAACACTGCCTTCTTTTCTTTTAACTTTTGTTTGTTTTTGAGACAGGATCTCATTCAATCTTGATTGGCCTTGAACAGTCTATGTAGTAGGGCTGGTCTTGAACTCTTAGGTCCCCAGATTCCACTTCCCAAGTGCTGGAACTGCAGACATGTGGTAGCAAGTCCACCTTTGTCCACTTTTTTTTTTTTTCCTTTTTGAAACAAGGTCTCTCATTGTCCTGGAGCTCACCGACTGGCCAGAGAGCCCCAGGGATCTACCTGTTATTACATCTCCAGGGCCAATACACCTGGTTTTTATGTGGTTTGGGGAATCTAACTCATATTCTCATGCTTGTGAAGCAAGCCCTTAAGTGAGTGAGGAATCTCTTCAGTCTCTATGAATTGGATTTTAGTGGAAGTGTTGCTGTGCTTCCCATTTCAGTGTGTGACTCACATATTCGGGCAGATGACCCACCAGCTTGAATCTTCTACACAACCTTTTCATACTCTAGGACCAACGACTGTAAAATCTGGAGCAATATGCCTTCCTGTGAAGTGCTTCCTTCAGATTCCAAGAGAGTTTGCCCCACACTGCTTTCCTCACTGACTGTGAAAGTTTTGACATGTAACAATTTGTCTTTTACCTCAACAGAGAGGAGTCCAGTGTTGGCAGGGTGTGCCTTCGGTTTGTCTTGAAAATCAGACCCTTAGAGGAGTAGAAGCAGGAAGGAAGAAAGGATGGGAGATGTACTAGGGATCCTTTGGTAACGCACATGTGAAGCCCCTGATCCAGTTGCCTATGACAAGTAACTAATAGGAATTGGCTCATTTTCATGGCTACCAAAGACAGACCAAGTTCCAACTGTCCTTTCTTGCTATTTCATCGCAGCGCACCTGAGATTCATCTTGATGCCAGAATTTCACAGCTACGATTGATTTGGTAATATACCACCTCACAGTATTAAGTCACCCTGAATAGCAGGTTTTTCCTAAGACTCCTTGTAGAAGTTCTATTGTTCTCTGTTCTGTTCTCCTTCCCGTCATGAGCTTGTCTCAGCGCCCTGCCTCCAAGGCTCAGCAAACATTTGTCTCCTCACTTGACACTTTCTCCTTTACCATGGTGTGATGGGACTAAAATCTATTGTTTTTCAAAATTTATATCTAGTATACTTGACATTTTTAATATTACATGTCTTGAATTCTTATCACTACAGCCTGGATTTATTAAATTTCTATGAATTAATAAAAAAGTCTTTTTATTTGTCAATGAAAGGTGAAAATAATAAGAAAATCTGACGATGCTTATTTTTATCAAGAATATTGTTTTCAAATACTACTAAATATCAAAAGGTAAGCATATCATTTCCCTACTTTCTCTTTGTATTCCTTCTCAAGTCCTATATATTTATTCTGGAAGCAAGGATACCCTTGGCAAGATAAAGAGTAACCCCAACCAAAAATCACATAATACAGAAAAGTAAGTAACTTTAAAATTATACTTTTTCATAATTAGGCCCTGACAATAATTGACAAAACAAAGTATAGGACTTTATGAGCCAAATGAAAAAGTGGTCTAACTGGAAAAAAACAGAGACAAAATAATAAGCCACCAGTGTACAGTCCAACTGATGGGAACTTGTAAATTTTAGCTTGCCTATTGCAATTATTTCACAGGTCCCATTAGCCTGCCAGTGATAGGTACCTGCATGGGGGAGGACTATTTTCCAACCATCTGCCATGATTCAAAAAGCCTGGCTGGCTGGCACATATCTATGGGGGAGGACTACTTTCCTACTATCTACCACGATGCACAAAGCCTGGCTGGCTGGCACATGTCTCTCACAAATCTTAAGAATGGGCTCCTTCTATGAGATATTTTCTCATGGACACATATTTTCCCTATAGAAAGAGACTTTGGAGACCTTTCTTAGGCTTTCTGACTTGTTCTTTTTGAATATCTTTCTATTTATTCATTTCATTAAACTGCCTGTCACCTTAATAGCACTACTTTCATCCTATAGTTTGTACTCCAGGAACCCTTCCTTAGCCCACTTTCTAGGTGTGTAAATTAACCTATTTTCTAGGTGTGTAAATGTCCAAGTAAACTTGATATGAATATATTCTACCTGGTCCCACGGTAAGATAAGGATAACATGGAATTTAGGATGCTGAAGACAAAGAAACAAGAAAAGTTACTCATCCATCTGATCTTAGTTTCAGGTGTAAAATGTATAGAAGTGTTACTTCTACATCAAAATATATCATTTTATCTCTAAAATTATAAAAATGATTTCCTCTAACTCATTTTTTGATGGTGGAGGAGTGAAATTGGACTTTGTATACATTATGTTATTTAATCGACTCTTGAAAAATTATGATTGTATGCTGGGACATCAAATAGCTGCTCTGATACATGCATATACTATATAATGACTAAATTATGCTGACTTATAGTTTATTTCACACTACAGAGACATGAAAAAAGAGAATGAGGCAGTTGTACATAATGGAATGCTGCACAAACTTTAAAAAAGAAGAATTTAGTCATTTGTGATAATATAGATGAACCCAGAGCATATTATGCTAAGTGAATAAGACCGAGTACCAAATGACACATACCACTTATACCCACTGACATGTGGTATCCACAGAAATCAAACTCAGAAGCACAGGGCAAGGTAAAATGGTGCTTACAAAAGGCTGGAGGGTAAGATGAATTGGGTGTACATGCTGGTCAGAGAAGATAGATTATTATTCAGAGGTACAAATCCTTATCTCAAGTAGTAGGGTGACTGATAAATACAGAAAAAAATGAGTTTCTGTATGGTCCAATCATTTTTATTTATTTTGTCATCCATTAGAGTTGTCACCTGAAAACTAAGAATTATCACTTACATAGTGGGAGATCATGATTGTATTCTGGGAATATGCACTCAGACCCTGTTTCAGTAAGCAACATGCCAGTGCAATGAATCTCCAAAACAGCACAGTTTATGGAGGAAAGGATTTATTGAAGCTACAGATCCATAATAATGAAAGAGGCTGGTCTCCTTTCACAGGTCCAAGGAGAGAGAGAAAACCCATCACCAACACCAAACAGCATTAACAAAACAGTTCAGAGGGCAAAGGAGATTTCTTTCCTCTTTATTTAGCATTAGGGTGGGGTCTTGAAATCCAATCCAGACTTGCTGGCATCCCGAGTCTCTGGAATTTCCTTCCTGCACTGCCCTCCCAGGAAGGGATGCTCATTTCTAGCTCCTCTGAGCTTCCTTACATCCTGCCCCCTTCTTACAGGGCTCCCTTCCTATAAACAACATCAGAGACACACCTAAGATTACTAAAAAGGTCAAGTTGACAACAAAATTTAACCATCACAAGTTCACCCCTTGTCAACTTGATATCAAACCATATCTCCTTATATCATTTCCAAATAGAGACAGTAACAAGATCATTATTCTGCCTAACATGATTAACTACCCCATGTACAACTGCAAATGCATAATCTTCCCCCAACATAAGGCAAGGTCTCTTAACTGTGAGTTCTGTAAAATCAAAACAAGTTGCATGCTTTTAACATGTAACACAGAGTAAACATTTTCAACTTCTATGAGGCATAACAAGACTGCACCAATGCAAACTCAACAACCATTAGGCAAATATCAAATGTCTGTAGTTCAAGTCTGATATCACAACCAGTGACTGACAGTCTGGATTTTACAATTCCATTTCTTTGGCTTTGCTAAGTAGCAGGGAAAACTTCCATCTTGAGCCTACAGCACTCCACGGTAGTCCTTACATAATCCTGGTGTATCCAAAACATCTTCAGGTCTCCATTGCAAACCACAGTCCACCTTCCAATGGCTTTACTTGCCCATCAGGGACTTCACACTCTATTCCATGTACCTCATCTCAGCAGCAGCTCCTAGAACCATGTGAACATCATGAACCACTCCATGCACGTATTTCTCATAATTTCAAATGCAATATGAAGTATTCAGGACACACCCATGTTTGTTAATTCAGAGGCAAAATAAATTGTGACTGAGAAGAGCAGGTTCCTTCGTTTTAGCTTCCTCCTTCCAAAAGAGTGTGCACAGTCTATCATTTAGATCATCCTGGGTGGAAACAACTCAGGCATCCTTTCCATTGCTTTAATGTAAGCATTTGGGCTATCTTCTTTAGGATTGCTAATGTCTTGATAATAGCAGCTTCAATAACCTAAAGCCAATCTTTGTGCCAGCTATACTTGCTTAAATTTTTCAAAACTTAAATCTTAAATTTTCAGTTCCATATCACTAGCCAAACACACCATTACTTTAATCCAACCTTAATCACACTCTCTGGGCATGGGAAGCACAAAGTATCCATCCCTTATTCCAGTCATGTCATTCCAACAAAGTTTTCTGCCATCTCTCCTTCCGTTTAGAAAGTTCACAAGCCAGCCTCAAAATTCAATTTTCTCTGCACTTAGCATTTTCTAATTCTCACCAGAATAGTCCATATAACTTGGCTTACCACTCTGGAAGGTATCTTCAGTTGCAAGTACCATGTTCATGTCCATGCCTCCAGCATACAAATTCCAGAAGACCAAAATCCACACTGTCAGATTGATCTCAGCAACATGACTGAATGTTCTGGTACCAAAACTGTCTTAGCCACATGCCACTGAGATGAATCTCCAAACCAGGCACAGTTTATGGAAGAAAGGATTTATTGAAGCTATAGATCCAGGGGAAGTTCCACAATAGTGAAAGAGGCTGGCCCCCTTTCACAGCTCCACAAAAAGAGAGAAAAACCCATAGCCTTCACCATACAACACTAACAAAACAGGCATGGGGTGAAGGAGATTTCTTTCCACTTTATATAGCTTTATGGTGGGGTCTTGAAACACTATCCCAGACTTGCAGGCTTCCTGAGTCCCTGGAATTTCCTGTTGCATTGCCCTCCCAGGAACGGATGTTAATTTCCAGCTTCCCTGAGCTTCCTTACATCCTGTCCCCTACTGAGAGGTTGCCTTCTTGTGATCATCCTCAGAGACCCACAAAGATTACTTAAAAGTCAAGTTGACAGTAAAACTTAACCATCACAGATACCTAGGGCACTACACAAAGGACCTAAATACCTCATTTTACCACTAATTGTTCAAGTCTCTTTCATACTATTTATCCCCTAGGACTTGTTTTTAGTCTTGTGACCTTCTCCCAAGTTTCTTCTTAATGTTAAATTCTGCCTAATTTTAAGTTACCAGATCTGAGTTTCCTGGCCGAAGCATAGAGAAATTTTCTCAAATTGAACTTACTATTGCTGCTCAGGCCACGAGTAACCACCTTCCCACCCATTTTGTTTTCTGATTGGAACAATGTGATGTTGTTTTCATGAGATGTTGACTTCATCTGGCTATTCATTGGCTAGTTTGGCTATAGTTATTCTAAACATAAAGCTAGCACCACACACTCATTGTGGATCATGCCTGTAATCTTAGCACTTAAGAGGCCTATCAACAAATAATGTTGATATTATACATATATAAATATCTTTCAAGTTCCTAAAAAGGGTATATGAAAATCATTTTGAAAATATATTATAAAATAAAATAATTTAAAAAATAAATATGATTTGAATTTTTCTAGTGTAATGACTCCTATCTCATTCAACACTATTTCTGCTACAACATGTACAGGAACTGCCCCTTGAGAAGTCTGATTTGTTTGAGACATGTGTAGAAATACAGAATAAATATGGAATTTTTACTTACAATATTCCATCAGTGATAACAAATAACACTTAAAGTGAAAGAACTATGTTATGAGAATGAACCAAAATATCCTTTCGGTAAAATAAATGTATCTCAGGAACTTTTTCTCAAACATATCGAAAATCCCTCCTACTCTAGAGATAAGAGGGTTCCATTTTAGGTAATATCCACCTTTCTCTAAAGTTAGGACCCTCTCTGCGAAGAGTATATACTAAGGAGCCGTACTCACACAATAAATTCTGGTCTGTCACTCAAACTTTCTTTGGCTGAGAAACTAGTACTTAGTCAAAGTATTAGTTTTCCTCTATTCTAAGGAGGTGTATTAGTATCCACTCCAGACGTCATGAAGAATATTAAACAATTTTGCACAAGAAAACACAAAGGCCAATGTCTGGAAAACATTAAGTACTTAATAACTATTATTTTCATAATTTCTTCTCTATCAATCAAGGAATATTCATTTAAAATCAAGTCATATCAGGAGGTTATGTAGTAGGTTAATTGCCAAATTACTTTCATATCTATGAGGTCCTTGAGGAAATGAGCAGCTTGAGAGGGCAAAAAGAACGGGGCAGGATGCAGAAATAGGGAAGAAAGCTAGTGCGTTATCAACTGTCAACATCAGTAAGGCATTTTGCATGCACTATCTGATTTTTGTCCTTAAACCAATCCCAGTAGCTTATCCAGGCTTGCATGACTTATTATTGCAGAACAGAGACCAGAAGAGTTTCTTTCTTCTGTTAATAGTGACTATGAAATTACTGGATAGGTGAAAGAACAGTTCTGGCCTATGCCTCTAATCCTTGTAAATTACAGACTAGGGCAGTAGGATTGCCAATGTGAATACAGCCTGAGTCATGTTGTGAAATGATGTCTCAAACATATGTAGTAACCAACTTGACATAGTTTATTATAATGGACTAGTCTTCTCTTTACCCATATAAGCACTGTCTACCTCATTCAACTTTGTCCTTGTCAATAAAACCAGAGAGATTATTTCAAAGCTTCTTATTATTTGGATATTATTTATTATGCAATTGTTTTTTTACTAGCTAGTTTTTTTTCAGTCTTTAGTAGTTCTTAATTCATTATGACTTAGAGAGTATAATTTGATGTGACAGTGCAGTTTTGTAAGGTGCACTTTGGAAAATAGAATGAAGGTTCCTTAAGCACCTTTTTCAGTTGATTTAAGTATGTAAGCCACAACTTAAAATGATTAGGAAAGTATTGCCCTTTAATTCTAGGTAGTGATCTTTGTCATAAATCAATAGTTTTTTCACAGATATTTTTGCAAGTCAAACAAAACAGCTTAAAGTGTTCTATTAAAAAAAAGACTAGTAAATCTCAAATAAGAATCTTTTGCTGCAGACTACTGAATTTTTTTCAACTTGTAACATACCCAAAAGATGTACTATTGATTTATTATCTTGACAAGAAGATTATAAAATGACTGCTTAAAGTTTTCCCATCAAATAAACAAGACAGTATGAGCATTCAGGTTGGCAATGGTAAGAACTAATGACCAGTGTTTATGATAAGAAATTATATAGAATTTCTACTTTCATCACAATCTCCTTGAGTCTAAATGAAGGAAGCTTAGAGCTGTAACAAGCTGATTCCAGAAGCCCTGCTCCTTGATCATCTTTCCAGCCTTTTAATTAACTTGCAAAAACTTAGGACTCAATATTGTATTTACTTATGTTCCTCCTAGCCAACGATTTGCCCTTGCAGCTATTAAAGACTCATAGCCTTAAAATAACTGATGTAATATTTATAGAGGTCCTAGAACTTACTGAGGTCCTCAGCAGAAAGAAGGTATGGTAGAGTTAAGAGTGACAAGAGTTCATATGTGAAGCCACTGTGAGGTCCTTTGAGCTCTTCACAACCCTGATGGAGGAAGACAATGTCACCTCAAATTCTCCTAGATGACCTACTGCCTGCCTGCATCATCACCTTTACAAAATTCTATTGGTACAAACTGCTTTTCCATCTTGTGGAAGATTTGAATGACTTGTATTTGCCTCCCTACACTAATGTTGTTCCTGGAATAGCATACACACACAAAATTGCTATGCACATATTTATTTCAGCATTCAGATTCATTTTTATATTACTAAATGATGCTATTCCAATTTTGAAAGTTTGTCTCTTCCAACGAACACACCTAGGCTTTCTTTTCTTTTCTTTTTTCCTCTGTTTCTCTGTCTCTGTGTTCATCTCCTTTGTTTTCCAACACGTTCTCACACCGTAACTGAATTGGGCTGGAGCTTACTCTGTAACAAGCTGACTACAAATTTCAGGCCATTCTCCTGCTTCAGCCTTTCAAATGCTGGGATTACAGACAAGAGCCACCACATTGTCTCTTTAAGTCAAAGCTTTCTACCTTGCATTGTAAATCAATTCAGCAAATGTGCTAACTGCCTCTTGTGCTCTTCTTTTGGGGATTACAGTGGCAAAAAGGACAATCTTGGATAGCCTGAAATCTATGAGGAGAGATAAATAGAGTCCTACAATGCTTATGGAATGCTCAATAGGCTATAAAATACTTATTGTAAAATATTGATGAATATCAAAACGAGATAGTATTTCCTCTAAAGAATTTTGTGAGGGCATTTGAATGAGTAAGAGATTTTTCAAATACAAATATAAAGATTTTACAAGTTAGAAGTATAATAAAGTTAAATTTATACACATAGTGGCTACAATAAGGGAAACATGTGTGTATACATGCATTCATGTTCCTTTCTGCTCACTGTATGCACTCCCCTTGTGACCTAGACAAGGGGTCTGGGAATTTGGGCTAGAGGAAATGACACTCACCTGAAATTCATAATTTCTTCTTTAAAATATTGATTTATTAGCAGAGAGATAGGGAGAAGAAAGACATGCACCAAGGAATCCAGCTACTGCAAATGAACTCGAGATGCATGCCCCGTGCATCTGGCTTCACATGGGTACTGGGATTCAAACCCTGGTCCTTAGGCACTGCAGGCAAGCAATGCCTTAGTCGATGAACAATCTCTCCATCCCTAAAATGTACAATTTCTACCAAAGACTTTCTACACGAAAACTTGAAAGTAAGAGAAATAATCAAGGGAGAAGTGTAGGAAAGAATAAAAGACAGAATTAAGTCTATGGAAAAAAATGGACCTCTAAGGAAGAATAGTGTATGAATTTTTGAAATTGATTTTAATAACTATTGGGTCAACATTACCCACTGTAAAATTTAATTTTTAATGATGTCATTATGAGTCAAAACCTTTAATGTGCTGAGCTTTTGCCAAATTTTTTATTCTCCTTTTATTTTTTTTTTCTTGCTTTAATTTTGAACTAGGCTTTTGTAGGCTCTTAATTACTACATTCCCTTCCTTTGGGGTTTGTAGATAATTCTGCTGCACCTGCCAATAAACTCAGAATAATTGACTCATCCCACATTTATTCATTTCATATCATATGAAACATCTCCAGATATTAATAAACTTTTTAAGTAATGGAACCAAAGTCTTTCATGAAAGCCATGGGAAATATATAACTGCTGGTAACTCTGCACTTTCTGAGCCCCTGGTGCCTTGTATCAAGACATGAGCCCTTTGCACTTTATTGCCACTTTGCATCCCAGTCGTTTAGAAAGAAACTTTAAATAGTGCATGAGAGTTAAGTTGTGATGCTATTACTTAGATACTTTTATAACTTTTTAGAGACTATGTGCCTCATGCTCCATTGTAGCAGAATAATATTTAGGAAGGTTTGGGACAGTACCTTTACATCCAAATGTGCAGATTCCTTGGGAAAAAAAAACACTTGCTTAGCTATTTGATTTATAAGAAAACAACTGTGTCAACTAATCTGATGGCTCATTATTTTTTTATGTGTATATCTGTTAAACCCACGAACGCAAAGAAAAGACCACAGACTCTAATTTAGGCCAAATTAAAGCAAGCTGTATTTTGTGCACACAGAAACTGGCCAGTGGCTACCTTGCCCTAATTCAGGGCTCAGGAGAATAGCAGCTAACAAAGGAAAAAGTGGGGCTTTTAACTCCCAAAACCTCAGAACATTTCCAATAAGGAATTTATCAAACAGGAGTGCAATTAGGCAGGACTTACAAAGGTGAATAGTTCAGTTAGCTATAAATTCTGTGTGAGTCAAAATAACTAGATAACCTCTTCAAAGTATAAGTAAATTTTAAGGCACGTTTATCTATTATTTTTGTGTCTGTTTTCCCTGTCTATTTCTTAGGGCAACACTACCCCTAGTATAAATTTTCTCTTGTTTTATCTTAGGGGATAGAAGTTTGGCTTCCCTGTAGTTAAATCTTTTACAACCTTTTAGCCATTAACCTTTTTTTTTTTTTTTTTTTTTTTTTTTTTTTTTTTTTTTTTTTTTTTTTTTTTTTTTTTTTTTTTTTTTTTTTTTTTTTTTTTTTTTTTTTTTTTTTTTTTTTTTTTTTTTTTTTTTTTTTTTTTTTGCCCTGTTGGCATTTGTCCTCTGGATGGTCTTGGTCTTTTTATGGCCCGGGAAGAGTGATAGCATAGTCAGGGTGGGGAGATTTGTGGGAGGGGTAGAGCACACTCAGAGAAATTCCAGGCCAGTTATGGTCAAATCAAACAGAACTTTGTTATAAAATAATTTCTAATTCCAGGATGGCATTTCTCTGCTTTTTCATTGACCTTAAATCAGTTTGGCTGATAATTCCATTTTATCTGCCTTTAAAGCAAATTTCCTCCTAAACCAACTAACTTACTTGTTAAAGAAGCAAGAATCTACATGTTACTTACATCTCCAGTAACAAATTGTATTCCTACTCAAAGACCTTCACTGTACTGTACTTTCTCCTAATAATATATTGACTTTCCTGGTTACTAGTAAAAGAAATAATTCTGCCCTTAATCTTGACCTCCAAACTTTCATTCATTTTAGGATCCAGAATTTCTTCTATTTAAATATATTTTTTAAAATATTTTATTTATTCATTTTCAAGCAGAGAGAGAGAGAGAGAGAGAGAGAGAGAGCACCAGGGCCACCACCTTGTGGGTCTGGCTTATGTGGGACCTGGGGAATTGAACCCAGGGCCTTAGGCACTGGAGGCAAGTGCATTACCGCTGAGCCATCTCTCCAGCCCCTATTTAAATATATATTGCTGCCTTTATTGTTAGGTACTATACTTCTTATTTTTCTAATATATAATACAAAGGATGGTGATTTCACTACAATATTACTAATTAAACAAAGAACTGGAAGATCTCTTAGTGACTTTGATTTCAGCAAGTGAAATGGTAAGGACTAAAATATAATAAATAGGACTTCCTCACCTTAGTATGTGATCTTTAAATGTATTTTTTCATTAGTTATTACAAGCACTAATTTTCTTTCTTGTCTATGTATAAAACTTTCCCACTTTTTTAATAATAGGAAACACAGTATTTTAGCATAATATTGTATTTTGTGTCAGTCACTGTATGCAGATTCATGGTGGAAATGAAGAGCAAATAATAAAATTTGTTTACAAAAGTGGGTGATGAAGAAATGGCAATTTTCACATCTTCTTCCCCTGGCAGCTGTCACATAAGCAGTACTTAAGATAACTAGAAAATAGAATGACCATCAAAGATTTGCAACTAGAATTATTATTCCATTTCAGTTTACCTTAGAAGTTTCTTAATACATACATGAAAAAAGCATAAAGATAATCACTTAATTGTTCAATATTAATTTTATCAATCACTAAAATTTAGTGTAGATCAAATACTGAAAATACTTACTGAAACTGGAAATACTGCATATTTCAGACCATGGCATACTGTATCATGTCTAACTATCTAATTAAAGTAATACTATGTATAAAAATACAGAAAGATTCACCTGTAATTTGGTTGAGATTTAAGTCTATAGCTGAAACCATCTTAATATGCGAACTGCAATCTCTACAACTTTGCAAGCCTAGGGAAAAGAAATAATTGAGTGTAAAAGGAACAAGAAAAGCATTAGAGACAGAGATTTATTAAATGTAAATAAGAATAAAAACTAGCAGTTAATGTGCAAAATGACATAGACAATAGAGTATCTAATTGTGAGGAAAAAACTCATTTTATACTTTAAAAAGTATAACAACTAGGAATTGTGTTATCTAAAAAAATAAAGTGATGCATTCAAAAGAATTATTGATCCTATGAATTAACTCCAATGTACAGTTTTAATAGTTATAAAAATATCTTATTTACATTTGTGGCATGAAATAAACTAGAAATATAACATTATTCAAAGCAACCAAAATTAGTTATCACTTCACATACATCTTATAAAATCATGATCTTTATTGCTGAAGATGCTACCGACTATCCTCACACAACACCAAGAGATCCTGCTTAATTTAGAATGGTAACCAGTCCCCAGATGGTAGCATATGTAGTGCTGGAAGGCGTTACATGAGCTGCCAGGGAAAACTGACCAAAGATATTCCAAGAATGCAGAGGTCACTGATATACAACACTGAATAGTGCTATGAGAATGCTGAAGACACTGCTATAAGGTACAGATCAGTAAGGCCAATAAGTGCTCACCCATGTAAAAGTGACACTAAACCTAGGTGGGTAATCCATGGCTTGCTAATTGGCTAAGAGACCCACTCAGAGGCAGGTAACCCTTAACTGGAACTGGTATCCATGATAAACCCATATGAGGATCAAGAACCTGGGCTCCAAAGGGAAACTCCCAATAACCAGAGATCTACAGAGAGGCTATACCAATTAGGATCATGCCAAATTAACAAAGTTTGTCTCATGTAACCTATACTGACCTCACTCTCCATTGGAAATTCTATTTGTATGTTCCAGAAGGCAGCGAGAACCATGGACAACCCAATCCCACCAACAGGACCTGAGATGCTGCCTGTCACCCAGGCAGGAGATGAACCACCCCTAATTTATGACATAGAGCCCAAATGAAACCTTTGAGGAAGTGGTGAGATGAGCAAGAGAAGAAGAAATAATAGGAGGAAGTATCTACAAGATAGGAGTAGAAAATAAGATTCCTGAACAAACCTCCAATAGCCTAGGTAGTTCAACAATCACTTAACCAATGGGATCTCATAAATCTTATAAACTTCTGTATAGACAGGCATACCTTACTCAGAGCCAATAGACCACCATTAGACGGGGAGATAATCTTTTTCAGCTATAACACACAGAGAGATTTAATATCTAGAATTTACAAAGAACTCAAAAAAAAAAACAATAAAAATTCAAATAGTTCTCACAAAATGGGGAATTGATCTCAACAGACAATTCACAGAGGAGGAAAAAAATGGCCAATTTTCATGTAAAAGAGTGTTCATCGTCTTTAATCATCAGGAAAATGAAAATTAAAACTACAGTGAGATTCCACCTTACTCCAGTCAGAAAGGCAATCATTAAAATATCCAACAACAATAGATGCTGGTGAGGATGTGGGGGGAAAACGGGACCCTCATTCACTGCTGGTGGATTGCAAACTTGTACAACCACCATGGAAAGCAGTGTGGAGGCTCCTGAATAGGATGGATATAGAGCTAACAACAGACCCAGCTATCCCTCTACTGGGCATCTACCCTCAAGATTTCATGCCTCCGCACCTACTGCCAGAGGAATCAATTTAAGACTGTGTAAATCTTGAGAAATAGGCATGTAGTTAGATCCTCCTAACTCTCCATAAAGGCAAATCCATGAGCTGTATTTGGACATTAACGACAGTCATTAATTTTAAGGAACTTGAAAAGAAATTATCATATTTTCATCTCTATCATTAACAGTCTAGGCATTATTTTACTCTGCTTTGAAAACTTGCAGATGCTAATTATTCAGTTTAAAGTGATGGTCTACTGATTGCTTTCTCTTAAATTCTTCCTGATTTTTTCAAAGATGTTTCACATTTCTTTGTGAGCCTTTACTATACTCTTTATTCGTACAATATTACAAGCAGTGTCACTAAGTGTGATGCCTCATGACTTTAAACCAGAATAGCATCCATGGGAGCAAATTAACCGCTGTACTTTCTCAGGTAATTATCCACTCTGTAAAGGGCAAGAATATTAACTTATTAACTAATAAAGTACAAATAAATTTCCTACATTTGTTACCATTCTGTCTCAGCTCTCTGTATTTCATTGCATTATTGTTTAATTAAGGTAAATTGGAAATGTCACAGTAACACCATAATTCTAAGTAGTAGACTCTGTCTAGAAATTTTAAAAAATGATAACAACTGAAATGTGAGGACCCAACTCTTACAAGTTGAAATAAACTTAGAAAATTTGGATATATCATTTAATCACTTCTTACAGATAGAGAAATCTAAGGGAAATTAAAGTGCACTTACTTGTCTATGATCACAAATAACAGAAGTAGGAGTGAAAGCTATCTGGACTAGCAAACCATGATCTTTCTGCTTCTTAGAAAAAAGTGATGTCAAGCTACCTGAAGGAATAGAGAACTTAACACAGAAAGATGCTTGGTGAACCAATGCGTGTTTCTAATTTCCTAAGTGATTAGACATGAGTAAATTTAATGAAGCCAAATAAATATACATCCATATGACAAATTCCAGTTACCTGTGTCACAAATGAAAATTTAACAAAGACAATAAAAGCACATGTTTATAGTGATACACCATTTATTTTACTTAATCTAATTCTTTTTCTATGGGCTTAAAAATAATGAATATGTAAAAGACACAAGGGATTGTCTTAAAAAGGTAAAATACTATTTGACTTTTTACAGAAGTCTATTTTAAAGTTACTCTAGATAAAAATGCTGAGTCATCCTAAAATCTCAGTAGAATGAAAAGTGGTATAAGGAAATAACAGACTGAGAGGTATGCAAGTTGGTAAAATGTTTATTTTGCAATCATGTGAACCTGAGTTTAATCCTCATGAAACACATAAATGTCAGGCATGATAGCATGTGCCTATAACCCCAGAGCTGGAAAGAGGAAGACAGGCAGATCCCTGAGCCCACTGGACAGACAATCTAGTTTAGTCACTGAGCTCTAGGACTATGAGAACTCTAATCTCTAAGAGCTAAACTACATACATGAGGATGATACTCAAGGTGACCCTATGGTTTTCCTCCACATGAACATGCAAATATGTGTTCACTTTCATACACATGTACCCACCCATATATAAACATAGATGCATATTACATAACTATACACACACATAGAAATAAACACTGACATAAAACCATATTAAAAGAAATGGTTAGTAGTATCTTTAGGAAGACATATATATTCACTCAATACATACTATCTAGCTTAAACTCGGGGGGAAGAATAATATCCAAAACCTTTATGGTTATAGGAACATCAAGGTTTTCTTGGATATATTCATAATATTATTTAACCATTTAAATTGATATTTTTGTATTTAACCTCATTTTGTATTTAGATCATCACCAGAGTAAGTATGAAACAATTCTAGTAAGATGTTTTCCACTTAGAGATAGGTATTTGTAAACTATTTATTTTGCACTTTTCAGAAAAAAAATAATAAAAAACAGAAAATATAGTCCGACATCAAAAGTGTAACAGTCTTGGGCTGGAGAGGTGGCTGACCCTAGTTGCTGGTGCTTGTTCGTGACTTGCACTTGCATCCTGCTCTTCAGTACAATATGTGAGGCCAAGGAAACTGGGTTCCAATGTCCAGGAAGGGTAGGAGAGCAGGATGCGAGTGCAAGTCAAGAACAAGCACCAGCAGCCTGGGGAGGAAGGAAGAGCATCTCCTTCCCCTTAAGCTTCCTTATATTAGTCTCCTTCTGGAAGGCCCACCCACTGGGGGAAAGGGCTCACTCTGGATAAGGGAACTCCTCCCTTCTCCAAAATCCCCAAAGGATTTTGTCATTCCTTCCTGCAGGCAAACTCAGAGACCTGCCCAAGATTACTATGGATTAGACCAAGTTGACAAATTTAACCATCACATGTCTTCTTCAAAATCCCAAAAGAATTCTGTCAATCTTTCCTGCAGGCAAGCTCAGAGACCTGCCCAAGATTATTATAAATTATTACATTGGTCAAGTTGACAAATAACCATCACATTGTCTTTAAGATGACACTGAATGCTATCCAGTTTATTAACATACCCATGATAATTTTGGACATTTCGTATCTGTTGCTCTTGTACTCGCCCTTGCTTTGTGTCAGAGGTGCACTGCATGCCCCTGGTAATTCCACCCTGCTGTTAGTCCACACTGTGACTCTCAGGGCTGCCTTCCTGTGTGTAGAATGGTCTCTTTTGAGAATAAAGATCTACAGTCTAGTTCTATATAAACTTTCATTTGTCCTTTATAACATAATTACTGTTTTTTGTAACTTTCCCAGTTAACATCAAAAGAAGTGACTTTGAAGATAACATTAAGAAAAATTAGATTACTAAATTTTCCTTTGCTCACACACCTGACCATTAGGTTTCTTAATGGATTTGGAAAACTCAATAATTCCTTGCTTAGATTAGATTTTATTAGATTTGAATGTCTTTCATAGTAACTTTTAAAGATCTGTAGACAATATAATCAGATTAGAACCCCAGACTTAGTGGTTTACAATGCATAATGACATTTCTATTGGCTCTTTGCAAGCACCTAGAGTCACATTGGGAACAATATGATACCGAAAGCTTGCAAAATCAATCCCAGAAGGCCTGAAAGTGATATATTCCTGCAATGTAGAACTGTTTCTTTTCAGAGCTTTTCTGCTTTATTAATAACAATATTGTTATCAGAAAAGTGAAGACAATAAAATTCATATATTGTATTTAAATAATAGGGATTAACATTTAATTAGGGATAGATTGCAATGGTTTTTATGGTATATGTGTGGTAATTAAGTGCCATATTAATGCTATGTTATTTAAATGTCATTTGTTTAATTATATTAAATGGAACTATTATTATGGGTGGAAAGTGAAAACTTACTAAGTTATTATCGGATTGGTGATACAAATACCCAATTATGGAAAAATGCACAGTATTAAAGAGTAGCACATATTACATAAGCAATGTATGACCATTAGAAAGTGAAATGCCAAAAATGAGCAAACAGCCTGAAATGTGTGTATGAGTGTGTCTGGGAAATATGTGAAAACAGGAAATCATGGGACAATTCCTTATTAAAGAGAAGTGTTAATACATCTTCCTAAGGCATCCAACTGCATTGATGAAACTTTGCCTTCTTTTCTGAAGGCATAAGTCCAATAGGTTGCAAAACAGTATAGATATGTCTGACCAGAAAAGGTGCGAGTGGCTGTGGAGAAAGTTCAGTGGTTAAAAGCCTGATGGGTAGGGTTTTGGATCCCCAGAACTCACAGGAAGCCAGGGCAGGAGTGCACATGTCTGAAATCCCTGTACCTATGGCAATGGGAGGTGGATTCAGCAGAATTTCAAAGTTCACAGGCAAGCTAGGCTGGAGACTTTGTCTCAAACAAGATGGAATGTGACGTCCAACACCGCACGGTTTTCCTCTGGCCTCTATATGTTGTGGCATGTGTGCACCCATACTTACACACACACCATACACATATATACCTAAAATTCATACACAGGCAAATTGGTCAGAAGGATGGTGGAGACATAATTTTTCGTCTCAACTATATATATGTGTGCTTCATATGACCAGGATCCCATACCTAAATTACAAAACTATGAAATATGTACATTCAAATTTCCACATATTCTCAAGTGCAGAGCATTGTACCTATCCCCAGGGAAAGACAGCATATTCATACCTCTTCTCCAGGTGTCGATGAAATATATTTCCAAAGCTGAAAAAAATAACTTTTAACATTTTCCTCTGAATGATATTAGCATTAGACTTATTTTATCGTATTTACTGATTTTAAAAAAAGATGCATAGAGGAAATATTTATACCTCACAGTGAGAGTTTCTGTCTCAATCAAAGAAACAAGTGAGAAGAGCAATGGGAGAGGATAGCCAGCCTTCTCTGGCATCCACAGGTGTGCACACTTGTACACATGCAACTGCATATATGTGATGCACCACATCACACATGAAACATGTCATTTATACTATACAACATTCCCTCAAAGAAAAAAGATGACTGGGAATGGGGTTTTCATGCTATATTCTTCCACAGTGTCCCACCCACTCCCTTTACTGCTCATTATCTCCAATAACTTCCAATTTCCATAGAATAATGAAGATTATAATGAATCTCTTAAATATGATCTGTATACTTTCTTATCATATTTTACAGGAGAAATTTCTAGAAATGTAAAAGATTAATGTTCTTGAAATGCTTTAAAATCCTGCTCAGTAGAAATATATACTAATTTTAGATACAACCATGGGTGAATGAAGCTATATTTTATAAAATATGCATAAAAAGCACAAAGATTTTTTTCTGTTTGCCTTTTAATTTAGTGATTGTTAGCGTCATATTGTAAAGTACTTGCTATTTTTTTATTAAGTAGAAACTTATGAACAAATGTCTTGCTACTTGGTGGGGGGAGGGCAGGGAGAGATATGCACAAAACTAAATCTAAAATGAATTAATACCATAGAATGCCTACTCTTGGACAGCAGGCTAAAATCATATAACCATCCAAAGGAATGGGAGGGGTGTATGGGTAAAAAAAAAATTGGGTGGGATGAAGTCTATTCCTGATAAAATTGGCTCTGGTTTATAATTCCCAGTACCATAAATAAGTCACTACTCACATGGAGCTGTTCTTCAGAGAACCTAAGAGGATGCTAAAACTAGACAGGCTTCTGTCAAAGCATTTGATTACCCGGCCTATGTTAAAGATAAGACCCTATTGCTGAAGGCACCACATGGTTGCCACCACACAACAGGAGATAACCAACTGAAATGGGGAAGGAAGCCAGGTCCCAGATGGGTAGCCTGTATGGTGCTGGAGTGCACTACATGAGCAGCCAGGGGAAATAGGCCAGCAATGTTGGGAGAAAACAGGGGACACTGCTACATGACAGCAACCAGCATGACAAGATGAACACACCTGTGCACGGTGGCACTCAACCTGGGTTCTCTAACTGACCAGGAGATCCACTCAGGGCAAGGAACTGGGATCCAAGCAAAATCCCTATGCAGACAAAGAATCTGGACTCAAAGGGGAAGCTTCCATTAACATGGGCTTAAAGAGAGACTACACACATTATAATCTTGTCAAATTGACAATGCTTATCCCATTTGACCTATACTGATCTCTCTCTCCGGTGAGAATCCGTTTTTATCTTTCTTTCAGAAGGCAGCAAGGATCATGGGCAAATTAATTCTACCAATAAGACTAGACCTGATAGTCCACTCCCTGACAGGAGATCCAGCCCTAACACATCACCTAGGGACCAGGTGAAACCACAGAGGAAGTGAAGAGATGAGCAAGAGTGTTGCTCCCACAGGAAGCCTGACAACCCCAGCCAGACACTGAAGATTCTCAAAACATTCCAAAGCGCATGCTCTAAGACAGATACTGCTGTCTGCAGAAGCAAGGAAGGTCATGACTTGAACAAGAAGACCAGAGTGTAAGTACTGTCACAAGAATTAGAGATTGACCTGATCACAATTGGAGAAAGTGCTTGCATTAAGTTCAAAGATTTGCCATTTCTTTATTTGTAGTAGAGAATTATGATTAGGAAGAGTATGTATTTAATATGTAACTTTATGAAGACAGTAATGGTTTATTAAGTGTTGAAAGAATATATATGCTCTCTAGAAATATTGGGAAAAAGGAACATTTTATTTTAAATTTAGTATGCCTTCTTTTTACCAGAGCCTCATGTGTTTGCTATATGATTGTTAGAGATTGAAGATCATACTTGAAAACTTGACAGAATGGTTAACATAATGAATTATGAGACTGAAGCAAGTAGTAAAGAGGCCATGTTCTAACAAAACACAGAAGCAAATATATATATATATATATATATATATATATATATATATATATATATTGCTTTATGGATAATTGAAACTAACAAAATGACAGCTGATCAGAGTGTATGCATGATCAGTCTACCTCTCCATCAAAATTGATTTAGGAGGATATTTTACTTGAAGGTGAGCCTCTAAAAGTGACTCCGTTTCTATACCTAACTTTGCTAACATAAATTACTGAAGACTGATACATACTATGCACATTCAGAAAGTCAAACCCTGTAGCATCATAGTGTGAACTACCCCAGGTACCAGCCTGTGAGCTAGTATTATTGTTCTCCCAGTAAGCTTCTATTTTGACTGCACGGAATCCTTATCTTTAAAAAAATCAGAAATTGATAAAGGAAAATGCATTTACTTACATTTTTCATTGAAACAAAGGATAAAAGAAGTTTAATTACTTTCCCGCCAAACCTGTGGCCATTTTACAATTATAGACAGGCAAAAGTTAAAGACTAGAAGATGGGTAGATTTAGTTTTGAGGCAGATTTACTGGTTAAGTAGTCCTTCCCATGGTACAGTATGAATTCTGGAACCCAATTGCATCCCTTGCCTCTGTTCTCTGTTACAGAAATTCTCATACATGTTCAGGCTGAGGGAAAATGAGGTATTAAAGCTACCTTGCTTTGGAAATAGAAAATAGTCTCAGGGTTACCAGGTACTCTATGCCTGGAAGCAGTTGTGTCCCTTGGCCCATTCCTTTGATAGACATAGCATAGAAGCCTTTCATATTTTTTTCCTGTGGAGTTCACCTTTAAACATAGACTCTGATAGTCTATAAACATTGAAAAGGAGAGGCACGTGTCTCCCTTTAGTTTTTTCCCCTTGGTAATGCTTCAATATAAGATCACAGTTTCACAGGATAGATGAGGAAGTCTATCTCATTAAGAAGTCTTTGTTTTAATTCTTCTTATTAAAAATATTTTCATTGTCAGGTGTTGGACCCAGCCTGGCTGCATATCTGAGAGCTAAGTTTTAATATGCATCCGGATGAGAGCATGGTAGCTCCTGCCTTTGTTCCTAGCACACCTGTGCCCCCAGGAGGCAGGGGATGGCTGAAGGCCCTAAATCCTGTTTACAAGTGCTGATAGGTTTTACTCCTGCTGGCTGAGTTTCTGTAGCTGTGTTCCTGTTTACTGAGCCCCCTTTGTGTAAGAGATAAGGCAATGCAACACATCCCTAGATTGTATATAAGGCTGGATGTGAAAATAAAGTTTTGAGATGTGCTTGGACACTTCTCCCGGGTGCGTGTGATTGTCCAGCCGCCACACTCACCTTTCCTCGATGGAGCCAGGTCTCCTGCTGGCCAGAGAGACTGAGGTTCATTTAGCAGGGGGCCATGGACCTGTGCCGTAAGACATCTGGAGAAGCACCCCACAGTCAGGTCTGGTGATGTACACATGTCTTTAATCCCAACACTTGGGAGGCAAAGGTAGGAGTATGGCTATGAGTTTGAAACCAGCCTGAGACTACATGGTGAATTCCAGGTCAGCCTGGGCTAAAGCAAGACATTACCTTGAAAAACCAATAATAATAATAATAATAATAATAATAATAATAATAATAATAATAATAAATGAATGAATAAATAAATAAAACCTCTCTATTATTTCTTATATATCCATGCAGGGTTTTTGTAGAATTCTGCCCACTATCAAAACATACATATTTGCTAAATTATCCCCAAATCCCTCCATCTATCTATCCATCTATCTAATTTCTATATATTATTTACAAATTTTCTGTGCTTATGGATTGGGATCTGACTCAGTCATTAAAGACACTTGCTTACAAAGCCTGCTGGTCAAGATTCAATTTCCCACTTCCACATAAAGCCCCACGCACAAAGTGGACCAAGCGTCTGGAGTTCATTTGCAGTGAAGAGGTCTTAGTATGCCATACTCTCTCTCTCATTAATAAATAAAAAATAGATTTTAAAAAACAAAACAAATTTTGTGTTTAGTGTTTATCCTACCTGACATATATATCATACAATTTATTACATTTTCAAGTTACAACTGAAAAAAAAAAAACTGGGTCAGAAATGTAGCTTTCTTAGATTTATTTAACCAAGAGCAATGATTCAAAGTCTAATTGGACACACTTCTGATACCATTCCCTCATCTTGACATTACACAACTTGTTTTGTGAAAAAGGCACACATTTTTAGATCTATCTGTTTTTGTAATATAGGGCATACTTTTCCTGTGACTTTTTAAAGATGAATCTTCAAAGGCATTGCTGCTGTTTATTTCTATAAAGTTAACCTTGTCAAAAACTTTGCAGGAGTAATATTCTAAATATTACTAGGGATTTTTTTTGTCAATGGTGTGTCCTTTTCTTAAACTGTATTAACACTTTTCTAGTATTTAATGATTTTTTTATATTTTATTTATTCATTTTCAAGCAGAGAGAGAGAGAGAGAGAGAGAGAGAAGAGCACCACACACCAGGGCCACCACCTTGTGGGTCTGGCTTATGTGGGTCCTGTGGAATTGAACCCAGGGCCTTAGGCACTGGAGGCAAGTGCCTTAACCACTGAGCCATCTCACCAGCCCTTAATGATTTTTTTCTATCTTCAGACATGCATATATCCGACTCAATATGTTATAAAAGTTGGAAACAGTTACTATACTTATAAAATTTATATTTGATGGCTATTGTGTGGTCTCTTAACTTTAATGCCATGCATAATGATGTTCAAGTTTAAACAAGTTTCTAAACAATACAGAATTGCTGCCATCTGGTATTTATTTTAAAAAGCACAGAAGTCTCTCTATATGCACTAAGTATTCAAAACAACAAACTCATCATCATGTATGGTATAAACCATTTATTGGAACAATGTGAACTCCTAAAGTATCATGGGAGTTTAAAGGAAGCAGAATATAGCATTCCTTCTCTCTTCTTCTACACCTGAAGATGAATAGTTCACCATGAACTGAAAAATAGTATTTTAATACTTTTTAATAATAAGCATTTTTCAGAAATTCTACTTCTAGCCAAATGTGGAAACTCAAAAATAATCTGCCTTGTGTTTAACCTTCAAAAGCCTCACAAATCTTTAATCACGAGCATCTGTGTAGAGAGGTATTTAGGAAGATGATAGAGCTGATGTAATAAATGGGCCTAGAAGCATGTTAACAACAATTACACTCTATGTTAATAGAACATTTGTGTTTGATGTTTAAATAATTTCATTATCAAGATGAATAATGGAATTGACTTTGACAACTTTCTTAATTACTGATTTTGACAAGAAGCCAATGCTAATTTGAATTTAATTTTTAAAAATGAATACACTGTTTGTAATCAGGCAAACAGCCCTCAATTAAGTCAGAGCTCTCATATAGCCCAAGTTGTCATTTTAATTACTGCTTAATATAAGTAGAAAAATAAGTATTTATGTTAATTTTAAAACATGACTTTCAAGGAGAATAATCCTTATGTGATTTTTTGGTAGCCTGTTTCAAATTCTCTTTTATATTAAAGAGACATAAAATCATTTCTCACATTTCAAAGCTATTTAAATTTTAAAATTAAAGATTTCTAAATACTTTGGAAATGAAAAATGTTTTATTCTCCAATGGGACTAGGACCAATAACACAACCACAATAAAGGTCCTTTAAGTTTGACACATGGGGCCCAGGCTGACAGCAACTTCAATGCCTACCTCTTCTGTGGATGGTTGGTACTTGCTAGGATGCCCAGGACACTTTACAGGAATGGGCCAGTCTTCAGATTTGGAGACTTCCTGAGAGAGTTATTCCCGTGTTTTCTTTGTCCGTGCTAATAGCTAAGTGACATGCCATGTAATGACTGAGATTAGGATTCCTCACTGGTAGGTACTAATAGTCGTAAATAATTCTAGATACATTTCATGTACTATGAAATTGTGTTTCTTTTTAATATTGGAAAGAAACAGCGATTTGTAACTTCTGGTCTTTGTAAGACTCACTCAGTGTTTTAGGAAGTCGTCTTGCAGTGGTTGTGAGAGCTATTTAGGTTATGCAGCACTGGCTAGTGTCCTTTCTGTAGTGGGAGAAAGCATCGAATGGATCCCACTGTGCCCGAGTTAATGCTGTGGGTCTAGGAGAAAAGTCAATGCCACACTCTAGGGAGAGCGGCACATGGCTTTCTATGGCTTAATATGGAACAGTCAGGTAGAATGTGGGACACTGAGATGAAATCAATAGTGTCCTTTGTCCTTGTTTTCCTGCTAAAAGTCCTGTTGATGGTAGCCTTAGTTATGTGCTGCATAAGACACATTGAACAGATTTGGTCTCAGCTCCTGTCAGCATCATTGTCTGAGTGGGTTATGGCAGATATGGACAGGAGATAATTCAGTTGTAGTTAAATGGTACAGAAATGAAGACTGGGTATGAGAAAATAATTCTTCACGAGTCTTTTCATGAGGTGCTATTCAGATCATAGTTTCAGAAACATTTGTAAAGCAAACACTGAATGAAGAAACAATCTCACTTCAGGGCTGAAACACATGGGTTTCCTAAGAAGTATAACTAAGATAATGCATCCATCAAGGTTAGACAAAGGCTTGGCAGGTTTGCAAAAGCTCTGAGTTTTGAAAGCCCTTAATTGTGACCAGAAGTCTTGCATTGTTGTACTACTATGGAAATCAGAAGAAAAATATTGATCATTTCTTTATTCAGTAATGTTTTTATGTCCTAAAACAAAAGTCTTAATTTTTTTCTGGCCAGTTTTGTGATACATTACACTAGGAAATCAAAATGACCAGAAACAGAAATATGACCTGTTTAATTTCACATTTGTGTGTTACTTCATGTTAACACTGCAATTTAGGAACCAATACTAGTAATACTTGGAATCATTATGTCTTTCACTAGTAACAAAACATAAATCCTACTTCAGCATGAAATAAACTGCCATCTTGTGCAGGACTTTGAGGGTTCTGGAAAAGTCCTTAAACTCTAAACCCTGAGTTTGTAAACCTGTTTTAACAAAGAATTAGAATAAAACAAACCAAGAAGGCTAATTATTAAACTCTTACATGTATTCAGAGAAATAGAGTGGAAACTTGCAGAGCTCCTGGCCTGTGGAAGCTGGAGAGGGTAAGGATCAGGGGTTGCCCTCCCTCCCAATCTCAGCCCAGCTGAGATTTCCAGGGTCAGATTTAAGCCTTCATTTTAGGAAAGGGGAATTCCTTCCCAGAGAGAAACTCAGATTGTTTATGGAAAAATGGATTAGTCAAGAGGTAAGGAGGAGCCAGAATGTTCTCTGATCTCTAGCAAAGTGGAGACTGCAAAGGCAATCCCAAAGACTATCCTGTAGTTTCCTTTGGGGATGCAGACACCCTAATTACCTCATTCTCTACCCTATACTCTTGCATATTGAAAACATGGATCCTAGTGGTTTGAGTAGAAGAGCAGTGGTGATAAGGGAGGAGCTAGCTATAAACACTGCAAACTGAGGGATGAGAGCTGAGTAGATATGGACCTGTGATTTGCTCACATATCATCAGAAAAAAGTCTACCTTTGGATCAAGAAGAATGGTGACTGAATATTCACATATTATCATTAGAAGATAGTGGTTATGGATCCCAAAAGAGACATGCAAGAAAAGACAGGGCTTAAAAGGAACAATAGTCTATTTATTAGTGTATTTAAGATAATTCAGTGAAATCAGTCTCTTATCTGTCTAAAACAAGATGGAGAAAACAGTGTTTAAGATAAAGGAGATGTATGTTTACTTATTATGAGCAACTAAATAAACAAAATATTCATACTAATGCCAATAGAATTAAAAATATATTTCCTTTATTCTGTTATTGACTTTCCTTTAGGAAAGACACTAAGAGCCATCAAGTCACCAAGTCAGTAATTTAATGAATATTTCCTTTTTAGGTCATAGAGTTTTTTATTATTTATTTATTTTTTTAACTGTATTATCTGTCTGGCTGTCTGGAAGTCTGAGTATAATGTAGACAAATGTATGTAAATTAACTCCATAATGCTAATACAATTATGCACTGTTACCAATCTAATTCCTATAAATATTTAGAGTTGAAATATTTCCTAATTAGATGATTTTATAGCCTCCTCCTTGCTGACAGGAGGTCATACTGTTGGAAAGTGATATGCAGCCGGCTGGGGTCAAATGTCATTGATGATTTTATCAAGCAGTGGACTCTGCAAGCTAGCAACTGACCACCAAGGAAGATGTCTCCACTTCTGTCATAGCTGCATTTCTGTCATGGGCCAACCAACTGTGCTCTACCTACTTCCTAATGCCTGACACTGAAAAACTAGTCAGCAGCCAAAGTCATGGGGGAGGGGCTTACTACTGTTGTTTGACTGCATGGAAATATTTGACCACAAAATTCCCCTCTACATATTTATGTTTATGGCTGTATATTCGTCCTTAGCTCACTTTTGGTTAGAGAAACCTGTAAAACTTAGAGAAAACAAGTTATGGTTGTACTTCAACTCTTGGTCTTCATGATATCATCTCTGACTATATATACTCTAAATAATGTATTCTACTGCCATCGGACTGTCTTGCAATATATACCTATGATTAAGTTAGTCATCACTTGAGCTCTAATAAAATGAGGTTACTCCATATTGGCTTGACCAACACAAATGAACTGTGTGAAGAAAGTGAAGTGCCTTCAGGGACATCTGTTTTTGTTGACACAAAAGAAAGAAAACGGCCAGTTTTTTTTTTTTTTTTTTTTTAAAGGTCTTGTGGTGGGGAATGGTGGGTGGTGTTAGGGGTGAAATTGGTCAACCTATGATGCAAAGAAATCAAATTCTGCCAGCAAACAGTGACAGGGAAATTCTTATATGAGTCTCAAAAGGAATCACAGCCCCAGCCATCACCCCTGTTTGTCTGAAGAAACCCTGGAGCTACCCAGACTCATAACTCACCATGAGAGATAATGCCTCTGTTCTGTGTGAGAGCGGTTTGAGAATACTAAAGCATTCTCTCATTCAAAGCATAGGGGTGGTGTGGCAGAGACAGATTGTAACTGGACTAGAAATATTGCCAGATCCTAATACATATTTAGAGGAAGTGAATGTTTAGGTCTAGGTTTGTTCTTCGGAACTCATTTTTTCCCAGCTTCCCTTATAGTTTTTGTTTCTGCCTCTGGACTTTCCTCTCCTTTTCATAAGACCTGTTCATGCAGGCCATAAAGCAACCCCTCTAGTCCACAGTGGACCTTTCAAAGGTGAGCTTCAGAGGCCTCATCATACTTAGAAACTTCTCTGTCATAGTTTTAAAATAGCCAATCAAGATGGTGGAGTAGCAGTCAGGGGACATTTGTAATTCCTATGAATGTAGGGGCAGGATTCACTCTGACCTTTCAAAGTCACATTTAGGGGCTACAGCCTAACAAGTGCAAGGATCTGGTTTTGAAAGACCCCCAAGGTCTTTCTCGGGAGAGCGTACCCCAGGACTCAAACAACCACACCAGCAGATGCAAACGCAAGAGGATTTTTATTCTTCGGCTGGGCAGATGGCTCCCGGACCGATGAGTGCCAGAGAGCCCCAAGGAACAAAAGCTCTGGGTATATATAGGCAAGAACCACAAAATTATAATACAGCCCAGACCACAGGACGTTTTATATTTCCATTGGTTCTTTTGTCCTGATCTGTACAATTTTGATTGGTTATCCAGTTGGAGCCTGGTATTTGCATTTCATATTCCAGGAACAGTCATATTTTACCTTTTATGGAGTGTTTGTTCAGTTTATGATTTGGGACCTCCCACAGATGGGGAGGGGGAGTGAGCCAAGAGAGGTTCTTTCATATATGGGCTGTTTTATGAAATGGAGTCAGTTTTAGAAAATGGACGCTTCAGTTTAATCCCTAGCCACCAACAACTAGACACTTAAATTACAAAGACACTTAAATTATTGCTTTTCTGGTCCATAATGTTGTCTGGGTCCTATTTGTCAGTATTTATAATTTCTGAAAGCCATTTTGCCAAGATCAAATTAGACTTTATAACCTTAAGCCTTTCTAAATTATTATAAATGTATTATTAATAATTTTAGGGAGGTCTGGTCCAAGATGGCCAACTATCAGACACGCCTGTCCCTCGGGGAACAAGGGTCAGTGTTCCCAGCTGGTCATAAGCTAGGCCACATTCTGAGCTCCAGACACCTCCCGGCATCCGGTCCTCAAGACTGGAAGCCGCCATGGAGGATCAGCGCTTGCAGGAAGCAGTGTGAGTCTTCCGGCAGCACCTCAGCCTGCCAGCGGCCTACAGCTTTCCTGCCCTGCAACTGGCTTCCCTCATGTTTTTGTCCTGCTCTCGGCCTCCATGTCTTTTTCCCTTTTTATTTATTTTACTTTATTTTTTTTTCTTTTTCTTTTTACTTTTTTTTTTTAACTGAGAGGCCTCTGCTGGCTTTCCTACCCGGCCTTTGGCGGTTCCCCTCATGTTTATTTCCCACTCTTGGCCTCCACATCTTTTTCCTTTATTATTTTTATTTATTTATTTTTAGTTTATTTTTCTCTTTTTTATTTATTTATTTTTTTATAATTTTTTCCCTGCTCTTGGACCCACAGCTTTCCCACCTGGCCTCTGCAGATTCCCCTCATGTTTTTCCCCCTGACTGTCAACCTCCGCATCTCTTTCCTTTTCTATATTTATTTATTTATTTGTTTATGTATTTATTTTCTCTTCTCGCCCACTGACCCACGGGTTTCCTGCCCAGCCTCTGCTGCCTTCCCTCTGCATATTTTCCTGCTCCCAGTTTCTTCCTTGTCTCTTTCCTCTGTTCTTTTCTTTTTTTAATTTAATTTTATTTATTATTATTATATTATCTTTGCTGCTTTCCCACCCGGCTTCTGCAGGCTCCCTTCCATGTATTTTCTCCATTCCAGGCTCCTTCCTTGTCTCTTTCCTTTTTTATTTTACTTTATTTTATTTTATTTTAAAATTTAATTTAATTTAATTTTTATTTATTTATTTTTCTCCCTGCCTGCCAATTTGCGGCTTCCCCACTCAGCTTCTGCTCAGCCTCCCTCTTGTTTATTTCCCACCCTCACTCCCCAGCCAGCAGCTTTTTTTCTCTTTTCATTCTTTTTCTTTTCTTTTTTCTCTTCCCTTTTCTTTTTCTTTCTTCCTCCACAGTTTTTCCCGCCCACAGAACACTGCCACTTTCCCAGTGCTAAATCCCTGCGGTTTTCCTCTATGCCAAAACCTGTGTATTCCCAGAGTGTCAGGACCCCCCAGGTATCCCTGAGTGCTTCCGGTTTCCCTACACACCTGCCAGCTTCTGTGGCTCTTACCCACTCTATAATTATTTCCTGGGAGGCCCTTGACAGGCAGCCAACTCCCTTCCCCTATCTTACCTATTCCCCGAGGGACCCGCACTGCCTCAACGAGCTACATAGGACTCAACATCCCACCCTCCACCTACCTAGTTCCCACAGGACCCACATACCCCAAACAGGTTATACCCAGTATCACCATCCAAGTCCAGCCAGTGATCTGAGAGCTCATACACCCGCAGATTAGGCAAGTGAGTGCCCAACCCTACCAGTGGAGCCCAGTGTATTACCCGTTCATACTAGCATAATGTAGACAGCTCAAAGGCATACAACAAATCACCTCAAGCGGAATCAAAATAGGCAGATCTCAACACAAGAATATTACACCAGCTAAGGAAACCAAGCCAAATGACAACAACAACGATACTACAAAAGAGAGAGAGAGAGAACAGATGCAGGTATAGGATGACATGGCACTAAACCCCGACCATAATGACACAGATCCTAAGGAGAACTTCATATTGATCATGGAAAGAGTATAAAGTCAGATCACAAGCTTTGCCAACAGGCTTAATATAGTAGTGGAGAACCAAATGGACTTAAAAAGAGATTTGATGGAAATAAAGACAAACCAGCAATCTGAAGGTATCAAGAACCAACTATCCAAACTAAGCAAAGACATGTGCAAATATAAGAATGAGTATCAGGAAGAAGTAATTAAATCAAACCTTGAAATGAAAACACATGTCCACAGGATGATAGAAGCAACCAAGAAGAAGTTTCAGAAAACAAAAATCATATTGAAGTAATAAGACCCTCCCTAGAATCTCTCACTAGCTGAATCAATAACCACATGGTCATCTCAATAGATGCTGAGAAGGCCTTCGACAAAATTCAACACCATTTCATGTTCAAAACCCTGGAAAGAATAGGCGTAGAAGGCCTATACCTCAATATAATAAAGACAATATACTTATCTTCTAAAGCATAAATCATTCTCAATTGGGAACGACTCAGGAGTTCTCGCTTAATTAGGAACAAGTCAGGGGTGTCCAGTCTCACCAGTGCTCTTTAACATAGTGCTTGAAGTTCTAGGCCAAGCAATAACACAGGAGAATAGCATAAAAGTGATACAAATTGGAAAGGAAGAAATTAAATTATCCCTCTGTGCAGATGACATGATCCTATACATACCAGACCCAAAGAACAGTATCAGTAAACTCCTGAAGGTGATCTATGCCTTCAGCAGAGTGGCAGGACACAAAATTAACACACAAAAATCAGTAGCCTTTCTATATATAGAAAACAAACTTTCAGAAAAAGACATCAGAGAAACTGTCCCATTTTATATAACCTCAAAGAAAAACAAATACCTTGGAATATCACTAACCAAGGTAGTGAAAGACCTATATATTGAAACACTCAAGAAGGAACTAGAGGAGGATATGATAAGATGGAAAGACATTCCATGATCATGGACAGTCATTTTATACAGTAAAAATGGCAATCCTCCCAAAAGTGATCTACAGATACAACACAATGCCAATGAAAATCCCTACCTCTTTCTTCACAGACATAGACAAAATAATCTCAAAATTCATTTGGAAGGGCAAATGACCTTGAATAGCTAAAACTATTCTTAGCAAACAGAGTTAAGCAGGAGATATCACCATACCTGATTTTAAAACATACAACAAAGCCATAGTAAATAAAACAGCATGGACTGGCAGAAAAACAGACAGATTGACCAGTGGAATAGAATTGAAAACCCAGCCTTTAATGCAAGTAACTTCAGCTACTGGGTCTTTGACAAAGGTGCCAACAATGTGTGCTGGGCTAAAGATAGCATCTTTAACAAATGGCACTGAACAAAATGGATAAACGTGACAAAAAAATGAAAATAGATCCACTCCTTTCACCATGCACTAAAATCAACTCCAAATGGATCAGAGACCTCAATATTAACCATACAACCCTAAACACCCTGGAAGAAAAAATAGGAGAAACCCTACATGAGATAGGAGTAGGGAAAAACTTCCTCAGCAAGGCTCCAGTAGCCCAGGAAGTGCAACAGTCACTTAACCAATGGGACCTGATCAGACTCAAAAGCTTCTGTACAAACAAAAACACCTTACTCAGAGCCAATAGACTCTCATCAAATTGGGAGATGATTTTTTGCCAGCTACAACTCAGACAGAGCTGTAATTTCCAGAACCTACAGAGAACTCAAAAAAATTAATAACAAAAACTCAAACTGCCTCCTCACAAAATGGGGCACTGATCTCAACAGAGAATTCACAGAAGAGGAAACACATATGGCCTTTACTCACATGAGACAGTGCTTAGCATCCTTAAGTAACAGGAAAATGCAAATAAAAACCTCACTGAGATTCCCCCTTACTCCAGTCAGAATGGCAATCATAAAGAAAACCAAGTACAATAATTGCTGGCTAGGATGCGGGGAAAAGGAACCCTCATTCATTGATGGTGGGACTGCAAGCTTGTTCAACTGCTCTGGAAAGCACTGTGGAGATTCCTCAACAGAATGGACATAGAGCTGCCAATGGACCCAGCTATCCCGCAAGATGACACATTTCAGGATAGAGACATTTGTGCAACTATGTTTATAGCAGCTCAATTTATAATAGCCAAGTATTGGAATCAACCAAAATGCCCGTCCATGGAGGAATGAATAACAGAACTATGGTATATTTACATGATGGAATTCTATTCAGCTGAAAGGAAAAATGATGTATCGAAATTTTGGGAAAAGTGGTCTGACTTGGAGCAGATCCTAGTAAGCAATCTCTCAAAAGAAAAGAGAGCCAAACACCACATATTCTCCCTCATATGTGGTCCTTAACCAGGCTAACCGCAAACTCTCTGCAGACTAGTAGAAAGAAGTGAGAGGTTATGAATGAGGGATAAGGGATAGAGGAGGGGAATGACTTAGGCATGAAGCTAAACCAAAATAGGTTCAAAATCATAAAATCCTCATGAGCATACTGTAACCTATTGAGTAAGTAGTGGGCAACATCTGGCAAAAGGGACTGTGAATAAAAGGGGAGAGAGTCTAAGACTGTGAAAAATTGATCAGTCTGGCAACTCATGGTCCCAGTCATTGGCTCCTTTCCTCACTGAGCTGTTAACCAAAGTGACCCCTGATGTTCTAGAAACAAACAGGATTCTGTCAAAGCTCTTGGATGCTCACCCCAGGCCTGAGGCAAGATCCTGTGGCTAAAGAAACCACAGAAAGCCATCAATCAGCACCAAGAGACCCTGTGAGGTCCAGAATGGTCACTATCCTCCAGATGGTAGGTAGTATAGTGCTGGAAGGCACTGCATAAGGTGCCAAGGAAAGCTGGTCAACAACAGCTGGAGTAAACAGAGACCACTGGCATGAATCACAGTCTGCTGCCATGAGTAGTCTAACCACACTTCCTACTGGGAGAGAACAGTGAACCAAGAATGGAGCACTTGTGCAGTGGAGGAGCCAAAGCCTGGGGGAGGCAATCAATAGCTTTTAAATTTGGCCAAATAATCCACTTAGTGAGGGGGAGCCCCTAACTGGAACTGGGGACTTAGGGCAATATGCACTGGGAGCTGGACTCTGGGGCCCCCAATGAGAGATGCACTATGTGAGTGATTGACAGAGAGCCTACTAAAAATAGAATCTAGCTAATTAAGAATATGTATCTCAGTTAACCTATTCTGATCTCACTCTCCAATCAAGATTCTGCATATATGTTTCAGAATGCAGTGAGAGAACTGTGACCTATCCAACCCTACCAACAAACCCCAGACCAATAGCTGAAATCCTGGCAAGAGATGATGCACCCCAGACTTACCTTGGAGGATCCACATGGAACCAAGCAGAGAATGATGGGATGAACAAGGGACCCATATTCACAGCCATTCAGCCAATACAGGATACACCAGTGAGTCAGACAACCAAGATTTTCAACACATCCTAAAGCAGAAGTACAAAGACCCCTAAATTCTCAACAGTAAAGCAGCCTTAATACTCACCCACCATGACTCAGGGAACTGAGCAGAAGAGGGGGCAAAAAGAGTGTAAGAGCTGTGGTGGAGGAGAATATCCAGAGACATAGCTGCCCTCAGTAACAACATACTAGGGCTGGTGGATCCAGGCTGACTATTAGGCTATCCATGGTCCCCAGCCCCAAGGACTGATCCAGACTGCCCACAGAGGAGGATATCCAGATGATTGTGGATTGGGAAGAGGGGAAATGGGGAACTGGGGGTAACAACTCATTGATTGCCCATTAAATAATGTAACTCATTATGAACAATAAAAAAATAAATATTTTTTTAAATTTGAAAGCAAAAAAAAATAATGTTACTTTGATATTTACCTGAGCATACTGGTAAATTCTGGATGTATTTGTTACATATATTGTCTACATTTTACATATTTCTCTAAGCTTACTCAATTGTTTAAAAGCTAGATCTTACTTTTGTCTGAAAGAGGGGCTAAAAGTATTATCTCTTTGAAGATCACAGTTCTGTACATCTCTGATCATGTGGAAGCATGATGTGCTTCAAACCCCAAATTGTATACATCAAAAATTTGAAGTTACTTTTATATCAAGTAAACCACATTAAAACTATTTTAAAAAATCTTTGCCAGTATAAGAGAGGAAGTGAACAGCTTCATTTTCCAAATCAGTGAATTGCAACAACTCCATTTGTCCTCCCTATTATTTTTGCAAAAATTATTTCTTTATATATCATTCTTTGTTCTTAAACTTTATCAGTACACAATCAAAAAATATGTATACTACTTTAAGATAATTTGCAAATCCTTCCAGAGCATGTCCTCAATCATCCACTTAAGGTTTTTGTTTTATCCTCCACACACACACAGGCCATTAACATCTCAGCCTCTACCAACTTCTTTCCAGCTTCTACACACACAGTCTTCACATAGGACTCCTCACTGCTTTTCTTCCATAGTTTCAGCATCCTCACTTTCCTTTGAAGTTTTACCAGAGACTGATCTCAAAGAGCAAGTCACACTTTATCTTTCAGTTATGGCAGCACTCTTAGCTAATATCTGTATTATACATCTATTTAATCTTAGACACATATGGATAACACAAATATACCCTGAAATTTCTGGCTTAAGTCATAGCAAAATCTGTGGCATGATTCCATGAATATCAATTTGTGGTAGATGCTTATGGATGTTTTCCTTAGGAAGTATTAATATGCCCATTTATATCATAAAAGGTCATTAATATTGGCTATTTATGAGCAAAATGTCTAAATCTTATTATCTATGTGTATCTGCTTATTGGCTTCATCATGAGAATAAAAGCTCACCACAAAAGTTTTGTTTTTTTTTGTTTTAAATGTTTCCCCTTATGTTGTATTTAGTCTTGTCCTATTGGTCAAAGCATGATATATTTCAGCTAGAATCAATGTGAATGTGACAATCCAGTTCATGGGTACAGTGGATCCAGGAAGAGTCATTTTAGTTTATTGCTCTTATATATGCACAATCTGTTGATAAATAGGAATGTCCAATTATTCTAAAAGATGTTTTGAAAATTTGAGCATCCCAATGTAAACATGATTTAAATTTTTAGGGAATATGACTATTTGCAATGGGTAAATTTCAGTGCAAATAGAACTACTTTGGTTTGTGTGTGTGTGTGTGTGTGTGTGTGTGTGTGTGTGTGTGTGTGTGTGTGTTGCAATTTTTTTCCAACCGAATCCACGTAGAGTGATCAGAAATTGTTCCTGATTTACTATTGGTTTATAATGAATTTATTAACCAATTACTAGCTTCTAAATTTCTAAATAGTAATTTGTATTTTGATTTCACCTGAATTCCTATAGATACCTCTTTCCTGTACATATTTTTTCCTACCATGCCTTCATGCATCTTTTTTTTTGAAGGGCAGAGTGCTTTGTCCACTGAGATATAGTATGATCCTTTGTACTGTAATATTGACTGAGTTATTTCTCCCTCACCACCCAATAATTCACATGATAATTATAAAGAAAGATATTTGAGTCAATTAATATTGTATTAACTTTAAATTAAAGAACTTGAAGAAATATTTCTGTCTTCTGTTTCTTTAATGAACCAATTGTGAGCTACTGGATTTTTTACAAGAATAATTTAAAACATATAATTAAAACTCATAGTAGTCCAATTTTTAGTATGTAATGCATTTAAAATGATTCAGAAAAAAAGAATTAACAGTTGTTTAGATGTTATAGCATAATCTCCATAAACCCACTAGCCACATTCCCTAAAATCATTGAAAATGGTGACTTCAGTATATAAAGAATGAAATGAAGATAATTTAGATGAAGATGATCCTAATGATTTGTAATCACATTTTTTATGTTATTCTAGTCATTACTATATTTCACACACACACATATATATAATTTCTCAATATGTGCTGAAAACAGGATATGTATTTTTCATTAGCACCAAATGTTCTTGATTATATAAAATCTTATTTAAGTTTTTGATAAAAAAAGACATAAAGAATTCTGCTTAAGAGATGAGAGACCAAATTTATAATCCAGTGTTTCTGCCAGATTAGAGACAATATTTCTTACTGCTACATTAAAGGTTTGGGTTTTCATATAGCTTATTTTTGGTGAATTGACAGCCTGTTTTCAGAGTCATGAATCTGCTCTTCCATGTTCCCTGTATGTGTTGGCTTTCAAACTGGTTGTGTGTTCTTCCTGTAGGCTTTTGCCACTTGCCCTGATCAGGGCTCTATGCTTGATGAGGAAACAGTCACTGGCAAAATAAATTCCTTTCTTTGAAGAAGCTGCATATTGTACACTTTATTGGGTAATGTAGGCATATGCATTTGCCAAAGCTCATAGGACTCCACAAATAAAACTAAAAGCGTTCATTGTCTGTAAATTGTCTCAATAAAAATTCATTGTGATAAATTATGAATAAATGATAAGGATGTATTTACTAGAGTGTATAGTTTGCACTACTTATATTTTATTTTCACTTTTTATTAACTCTACTAAATCTTAGTTTGTCTTGCAAACATATTGTCCAATATCTCTTTTCCTCTCTTCATGCTTCCTGTGGCCTGCACTAAATCATAGCTACAGACCTGCTTCAATCTGACCAAACATTCATCCATATGACTGTTGATTGCTACAGCAAAAGTTTTCTCAATTCAGGACACCATATTTCCACAAAAAAAGGCAAAGCCAAGTATAAAAAGGTAGAATAGGCAAATAATTTAGGATACATTGCAGGCTTAGATTGACAAAGTGTTCCATAATTCCCGACTTTGGGAAAATGAGTCAGAAAAACCCACATAAAAATGCATATAGAGGGCTCATTCTGAAAGTCTACAAACTCATTTTAGGCTATCTGAATTGTCTTTATATCTGTTGAACTCATCATCAGTTTCTTGAGTTCTTTCCTGATTTTTTTAAGAGCTCTTAGTGGCCTCTGGATTTCTGCTTTGGACTGTTTTGAGGGTTGTGAATACCATTGGTATAATCAAGTGCTCTCTGAATGGCCAAGAGATCTGCTCAGTGGCAAGGAACCCATAGCTGAAGCTGGGTCTCCAAAGTCCTATGTAGACAAAGAATCTGGACTATAAGGGAAATTTCCACTAACCATGGCTCTAAAGAGATGCTGCATCCACTATAATTTCATCAAAGTAACAATGCTTATCTTATCTTACCTATGACAATCTTTCTCCTCTCAGGGTTTCAGAAGACAGCTAGAAACGTGGACTGCCAGGATGAAGGAGACAGACACAGAATAGACTCAACTTTTCCATTCTAAACAAAAATTTTAGAGACTCACTTAGATTTTTAAAGCACCATTAACATATCCACATCTTCAAATTATGTAAATTAGGTATTTTATATTGTTTTTGTTCTCATCCCAGAATGTTTTAGAATACACATATATATTAAAATATATGTTGATATATATTATAAAAGTATATGGCTACATTCATATATATATATATATATATATATATATATATATATATATAAAACACATATGTGTGTATGTGCATGTGTGTATGTTCCTTAGAGCATTATTAATTCATAAAATCTATATGTGGGCTGTATTAAAATCTATTGACAAGCTATTTATGCAGAAATGTTTTAATGGACTCACTGAAAGTGGCAAGCAAAGGCCTTACTATTATCTGTCCTTCCTCTGGTGATGATAGCCATTGATGTAAAAACCACAAGCCCAAAGATCAAGATTTAGAATAATGGCAAACAAGTGATTATGGATTTTCAATTTACCATATAGAGCAACTGGTTGTGTCAAGATTTCATAGACTTGGATGGTAAGATTAAATTTTAATGATTTTTCCATCTTATAAACAAGAACCCTACAATTTAACTTGTATTGGGATGCTTTCACAATTCTGATTTTATGTGATTTGAAATAAATTTGAACCAAAGTAGTACATTAATATACTATTAGTATACAACTAGTACACAGCTTCTATTCTTTAGTTAATTTTTGGTGAGAAAGTATTTGACTGAGCAGAGTAATATGCCATATTGTAGTTAAGCTAACAAAGTTTATTAAGCAAGTGATTATTAAATCATACATTTGGCATTTAATGTCATATTTTAGCAAAGTACTCTAAAATGTATCTTTTAAGATAATTACTGTGGTATCAAAATACAGTAGATTTTTTTCTCTCAATTTGCCATTATATAGAAAGAATGAATATTTAAGTTTATTTAATCTAGTCTGTCCTCTGGGAGATGTTGAATATCAGTGAAATGGGGAGAATAAAAACCAACTGAATTGGACAACTTTTCTGTGACTATAAACCAATCAGTATCCAGAAGTGGTTGACTAAAGGGGCATTTTAATATGTTAAAATCAAATCACATGTCCTAATGAATTATGTTATTCTTTTCATACATCTTTTGTGACATCTGGGCCCCAAATGAAAAACACGTAGTGTTCACTGAAACTTGGAGCCGTAGGATGCGATGTGAAAGTGTCTTTCTTCTCATATCTATCTAGTCCATTTATTTTATTATGTTTTCTTCTTTTTGAACATTCCTAACTATTCCTGGATTACTGGAGACAGGTTATGCTAGAAATTTGGCCAGAATATTCTGGCAAATCATGAAGAGGGCATATGAACACATGCTCCCTACCAAACACACACCGTGCACAGACACTATGTTTTTAAAAATGGAAATGAAAAGGAAGTTATAAAGGACTAAATTTTTTAATCAGTAGAGAAAATGAAAATAAGGTTTAAAGAAAGAAAGAACAGGACAAAAAGATCTTTGTGGGCAAGATACAAGTTAAAACAAGGTAACTGAACAAAATCCAAATGAGCAAATAATAAGAAAAAAGAATGTAAAAATAAAATCAGAATAATCAATAAAATGCAATGGAAGGCATTATGACTTGAACCACCACTTCATCCTGGCTGGGGAGCTAGGGTTTCTTCTTACTTCTGTATCATCTTTTTCTTATCATCTCCACAGGTATGGGGAGGGCTGTGACTCAGACAAGCCAATGAGTCATTCCCGAGAGAAAGATTTATGTGGCTGATGATCACTTCCTGCCAGATCCCTCCCTCTCTCATTTTTCTGGGGTTTAAATTAGAATCCAATGTCTGGGGCTTTGAGAATCAGTCACTCTGCACAGGACTTTCTGAAATTGTGGGATCCAAGAGGGTGAGGAAGGATTACATGCCTGTGTTTGTGTTTACCTTTTATAATGATCAGAATGCTACAGTTAGCTCTCCCACAAATTTCCTGTGACCCCACATAGCTGAACCTAGCAGTTTTAGGTTTGGGGACAAAGGGAAGTACTGAGAATCTCTCAACTTCCAAGTCCCTTTTGTTGCTTCCTATTCCATCTATGTCTAAGTCACTGTTCCCTCCTGGATATCCTACTAAATCCCATGTTCTTCTTTCCCCATCCCTTGTTCATCTGGGCAATGGTGGGAAAAGGGAAATCAGACTTGCAAATATCCCAACTTCAGACTTCTATACTGTTCTCCTCTCTCTGCACGTTAAATTTATCATCTAGTAAGGGTTTCCAGCAGCAAAAGCTAACCTCCTCCCCAGTTTTTGAAGGAGTTGGTTCTGAGTCCTTGGACACACTTCCCTGATGGTACCCTGTTAAGAGAAAAGGCTTTGTATGGTTTGGCATTATTATCTCTAAATAGATATTATTCTCCTTTTTTTTTATTTTTGCCTTTAATTCATACCATGTGTAAAATCACCCCAGTTAAATTTATTTTTAAAAAAGACATCTGTTCATATATGCTTTTTTTATTTATTCATTTTCAAGCAGAAAGAGAGAGAGAGAGAGAGAGAGAGAGAGAGAGAGAGAGA
>PVHP010010935.1:21887-46428 GCA_004024765.1 Zapus hudsonius | reverse complement strand
GTACTTATTGTTTACCTAGGACACCCATGAAAAAGACTGAACTAAAAAGAATTATTTTTTAAGTCTGCCTTGACGATAAATGTTATGAAAAGTATTTTCAAAATAGAAACACATTCAGTTGCCCGCACAATGCAGTAATAAGTCTTTTGGTCATCCAGCCAAATTCTTATAGTTTGTATTGATTATTTCTAAGTCTCTGGCTTGTGAACATATGCTAATTTATTTAATCTCTTTAATGGATCTAAAAACGACCTGAAAATGACCTGACCTCAATGGTGAACCTGAAGAAACCAAGATGTTTGGTTTCTATAATGTTCCTGTTGAAAAAAACTGTAACCAAAAAGCAGTGTGTTCTCAAGGCTGTTTATAAAACAAGTCATATATCTTTGCTTGATAAAAGGAACACATCGGTAGAAAACAATGCATATTTATATCTTCTTGATAGCACTACACAGGGGACTGGAACACTGAGGTTAACCTAATGTTCAGGAGGAGCCTTTCAGTGCTGCTATGTGCAGAGAACATAATTCAAGAATTCTGAAAAAAACTGAAGTAAGCACATCTATTTTTTAAGTATCTCTAACCCTTTTTTATGAGTAGAGATTTTGATAGGTTTTCTTATTTTTAACACTATTATGTTTCCCTGCAAAATGCTGAAACGAACAGAAAAAGAACACAGTGTCTCTACTTAAAGCTGAAGGAAAACTACTTTGACATTCATAGTTGCTAGACAAAGCCATTATTTTTAAGAGCAAGAAAACACCAGAAAATATGGAACTATAGAAATGAAGAAAGGAAATAATGGTGGCCCTGTATATTAAATATGAAATCAAATTAACAGATGAGAATAGAGGAGCTGTGACCTCAGAGATCTTTCAATCGACTATATTTCTACCAGCGTTTCACTGGTTTATATCATAGCAATGAAAGTAATGAGGAATTTTCTTTTTGTTATACTTTCTTCCTTCTGTCAAGGTGGAGAACTTTTCTTTTTATAGTTCTACTGAGAAAATCCTAGTGATTTGCTACTTGAAACAGAATCCCTTATTGCGATATTGTGATAGAGTCATTCTTCCCTAGAACTTGTTTTTTTTTTTTCTTCTTTGTTTCTTTGTTTGCTTGGTTGTTTCTTTCTTTCTTTTCTTTCTTTCTTTCTTTCTTTCTTTCTTTCTTTCTTTCTTTCTTTCTTTCTTTCTTTCTTTCTTTCTTTCTTTCTTTCTTTCTTTCTTTCTTTCTTTCTTTCTTTCTTTCTTAGTAGCAACTTTTGATGAACAAATCATGTCTTGGCACCACCATGTCCCTCCTCCCTGACCCCATTCCCCTGAGGGCCCTCCTCAGTGGGATTGCTGGTATTCCCCATTGGGTTGAGGGTTGTGAGGTGCTATGGATATTCTCATACACCTTGGCTCTTACAATCTTTCTGCCCACTCTCCCACAAAATTCCCCAAGGTATGGTGGATGTGATTTAAGTCTATTATAGTGTTTAACTCTTAGCTGGTTTTGGATCTCTGCTTTGGAATGTTTTGAGTATCCTCACTGCCTGTCTCCATCACCCTGGCGCAGGTTGTCAGGCTCACTGTGGGAGCAGCACTCTTGCTTATCTCACCAAGTCCTCTATGGTTTCAACTGGGCCCTAGCTGATATGCTTGTGTGTTGTTTGCAGAGATAATAAATACATCTCTGGTTCTGAAAGATATTATATATGAAACAGAGACAGGTATGCACACTTCCTTTAGACCACAGAGATCCATAATTCTCAGCCTTGCCAAGACAGGCTCCATCCTTCTTTTCATGAAGATTTTAGATATCATATCTTTGGGAGCTGGATTTTACATACCTTACATTCTGATGATAGATTGCATGTACTTATTCCTAATCATGACACACAAGTTTATTGCTTTTATTCTGATATTACTGGCAACTCTCAGAAGTGATAAATAGCAGGTAACCCTCGTGTTGGAGTAGCACCTTATAGATAGTATCAGTGATTCTTCAACCAATCTTGAAGGAGAGAAGAGGGAAGAGACGGAGGAAAGGCGGAAGGAATGAAGAATCAAAGAGCATGAGGGAGGGAGAGGAGAAGGGAAAGGAAGGGAAATCTCTATTCATATTTTAATGAATTTAATTATTTTTTATTTTCACCTTACTTCTGCTGACATTGTCTTTCGAATTGGTCCCAACCATATGGGGCGTTTAGTGTTCAAAGTCTAAACTTGTGTCAGAATGAACAAGGATTCTTCTGATGATGACATAAAGGTGTGGCATATTGGAAGATGGAGGTGGAATTTCATGAGAAAGTATTTCTTATGAGTAAGATGAAATGTATGGAGGCAATCAGAACAATGGGTTCTTCATCCCAGGGTTTGATCCCATTCTAAAGATGTTCTCATCAGAAATCTGGGTACCAAGAGATGATCTGCTTTAAATAGTTTTAAGCTGCTAGATTGATATTTGGAATATTTCTAACTTACTAAATGTAAAACAGTGTCATAATGAATAATGTTTATGCAATGGGAATTTTTTCTAAATATGTCAAAGATTTTTATATTCATTTTTTCCCACTAATCTTCAGGATTTTACTATAGTTAAATGCCTGTGTCATAGGTTTAATGATAAAGGAAGGAAAGTACACAGAGCCAGGACATTATTTGGGTGAAACAAACATGCATTTATCAGCTTCCTGCTGTACATTGGTGGTCACACAGTTCGGCAAGCAGGTCTGGAGAGGATTGTAGACTAGTCTAGGAGTGTCGTGTCTGGAGAACTTATTCTCTGGTTTATGAGGCTCTTTTGAAGATGGGAGCCTCTAGGAGGTGTCAGAAGTAGGTAAGGAGGGTATGCACCTTTGGAGGTTTTTCAATCCTTCATTCCAACCCCGATCCACTGCCATTTGAACAATCACTGCTGTCCCCTACCTCCTCTTCCATTCATCCCTGCCCCCACCTGCTGTGCCAGGGCATTCTTGGCCATAGTTGACTGAAGTTCCTCAGATCCCTTGCCTCCCTTAAATTATTTCTTTCAGATACTTCTGGTTGTAGAACTGCCAAAGTTACTAATATCCCAGAAGAGAAGAAATTAGACTGAGTAGAAGTAGAATTCTTGCACAGGATCATTGGCAAATTCGTTTTATAACTGTATGCTTTTTTGTTATTTTTTAGCAAGAGATCTGGTCTTGCATAATGATTTCAAAGTTTGGCACTCAATAGTCCTCGAGGTTTCTCAGCCTTATCCTATGAATTGTGGAACAAATGTACTTACCTACTGGAAGCAGAGTGGTTTGATTCATAATTGTTTTTTATATATTACAATCTGAAAAATGCATACTTGGAATAATATATTCCTGGTAAAATTTTATTTGACCCCCCAACCCATAATCTCCCGTATGCCTCTGGCTGGAAGAATATATGTATAGTTTCCTATTATTGTTCAATCTGCAAGTAAAACAAAACAGAAATAAGAAACAGATATATACCATACTTGAAGTAAGTTAGCACATACATATTTCACAGAAAACATACAGTATAGGTATATATGTCCCTAATTAAAGATGTGAAAATTGAGTGTTTAAATGACTTACTAAGTTCAAACTCAGGAATGTCGTTCTGAGGCAATCACGTGTCCTAGCATACACTTGGAGATTGTAGAACAGCCTTGTTTATGGTCATGGCCTCTCATTATTCAACACCACATTCCCCAGGCTACCTCCCTTCAAACTTCCTGGGGATTCCACTTCACTGCCTTCCATCTCTATTGGTATCCATCACTACAGCATCACTTTTATTTCAGCTCTGAGATCTAAGCTCAGGTTTTCACACTTCCCTAACCAGCATCTCCCCAACCTAGATTCTAGCTCTTATCACTACACTTTTTGCCACAGGCCAGTTGGACCTGTCTAGAACACAGACTCCAGGCTGCCCTTTCTAACTGTGCACATTGACATGATGATAAATTTTATTTTTGTGTCTTTTGAACTTGTGTGAATGATTTGCATTTCAGAAGCAAAAAAAAAAAGAAAGATTTGTGTTTGGAGCCTTTTCTCTTTTACATAAATGCTTTGTACCATTTGTCTCATATTTGCTAGGCTAAAGGAAGAAGCCTTTCAGAAGATGCAGCTATGAAACGACAAGGTATTAGAATCAGGATATTCTAATACATTCCTTGATTCTGACACAGTGTTTTTTTTTCTTAAATCTTTGTGTCCTTATGTGAATTATTTACCTCTCTGAGCTTGTAATTCCTTGTCAGATTATCATGGGGTAATATTTTTAAAACATTTTATCCATCATTACATAATGCCATGACAAATAATAAACTACACTGAATAGCATAAAAATTTAATATTACTTTCCCTTCTCCTTTTATCCCATATCATTATTTTTCCTATTGGAACATGGCTAAAATTATTTGTACTACTTACAAGATATGTATCTTCTTACTGCATTATGCTTGAAATTATTTAAATTGGTCATATTTCAGATTTTTTTCTTTTTCATGATAATTTTGAAGCAACAGTCTATGTGTAAGAGAAGTTAGATACACCTTTAGCATATTTAATCACTACCTGTGGAACAGCTGTTGCCTTCCAGGTCTCTGGAGAGAGTATCTTAAGAGTTTGATCAAGGCTATTGGCTGGGAATCTGTTCTTTTTACCATGGCTTTTCAAATTTGCTTATTTACATAGATTTCAGAGCCACTAGTTAATCTCAAAGCAGAAACAGCCCTAGTGGTGCATAACAGGTTTACATAGAATGTCCAGCATCTTGCTTCCTCTGTTGTTGGAAATTATTTGTGTCCAGTGGCCAATTAAAGAGTGTTTAAATGAACACTTTATAGCCTTTGATTATGTTTCTCATTCTTAGTCTTATTTCTACTAGTCCACTGTGATTGATGTTTGCCTTTCTGAATATTCTAGAATTCTGGACCACAAACTCATAGTCATACTTTTGTTATTCAATTTACTTATCAAATATTGCAAATTAACCTTTTTTCCCTGTTTTAAGACAGAGTCATACTATGTATGCTTGACTGTCATAAAACTTGCTATGTTAGCCAGGTTGGCTTAGAACTTGCAGAAATTCCTCCTACCTCTCTCTGGAAGGTACCACCACACCTAGCTGGTAGATATTTGTGCTCTCCTTTTGAATCACATAGATTATCATATCTGCTGGAACATTTAACAATGTGTGAATGAATAAGTGGTTAGCCTAAAAGCAAAACCTGTACTATGAATCTGTTCTGTTGATTTATTCTGTGCCTCAATAGAGAATAAGAATTAATGTTCTGGAGTTGTTTTGTAGCATTTATAACATTGGCCTTTGCAGAAGGAAACATACTTAAGAAGACATTTTTTTCTGATTTTGGTTAATTACTTCAGTAACATTGAAATAACTACTAAATAATTCCTGACCTCACATTTTTCAATTATTTAAATTATTGATATTATTTGCCCCAGTGATAGTGGTTTGATCAAGTGTTTTGCTATGTAAGTCATTAAAATATGTTATTTTTATGAACCAAAGTGCTTCCTTTCTCAATAAATAAATAAATATCCTGAGACACTAGCCATTAACATCACAAACATCTGTAAAGTTGCAAAAGAATAGGTTAGTTGCAATTGCTGAGAGAAAAATCATTAAATATATTCACGTTGTGTAAGTCCGTTGCTTAGTGGGGAGTTGCAGTGTGCATCAACTCCCTGTTTGTCCACTGAGCTGGGAGAACAGAGGCTTGGAATAGCTGTGAGCCGACGAGAGACAAAGACTCTCAGGATACAGCCACAGTGTGACAGATCATTTTTGTATAGATAAAAGTGGTTTATATAGAGGAAAAGGCAGAGGTAGGGGCATAGGCAGCAAGGGGATTGGTAGGGGCAGGATCTGTGGTCATCTCATGAGTGGATTGGTAGGGGCCAGTACCCTTTGGATGCCTAATTTGCATAGATAAATTGAAGGGCTACATGACTCTAGACATAAAGAGCAGAAAAATGTAACCTTATTGTTTAGGTTTGTTATTACAGCTGGGCTGAGTTTAGGCCTTGAATTTCCTGCTTATGTCAGGGCACAGCTGCAGCATGCCTGGGGGCTGGAGTGTCCAGGATTCGCTGGAGATTATCAGGGTCCTCAGACTCAACTCGACTTCCTTAACAGAAGGAGACAATCCTGGAAGCCTGCTGGTCTCAGCAAAACCCTATCCTCCATGCCTCCTTGCAGAGTACCACAATGTTGGTCATGTAAAAGAATTATTTCAAACAAAGATTCCAATTCTAAATGCTACTATTCATGGTGATAAAACATGTCAGCAAAGCAGTACAATGAATGATTTAGTTCATATTAATCCCAATAAAATTCAGATTATCTGGGATATGGGGATGTAGATGACTGGTGGAACACTTGCCTCACACGTGAAAGGTCCTAGATTCAATCTCAGTATGGCCAACAAAAACAAAAGGAAAAGAATTCTAGTAATTCAACATCAATGTGTGTACAGTTCTTCTATAAACCTATCATTTCAAACTCTCATTAGCATGTTTGATGGTCATGCCCTCTTTCCATTTGGACACACTTCTTTCCTGGTGAATGGATTACATGAAAAGAGGGTATGATATAAGCATCAGGTCATTGCCACATGGTGATCGTTCTTCCTTCATTCCCTGACATTTCTCCATGCCTTTCTTTAGAATAAAAGAGATATACTGCATTCAGATGCTGTGATAGTTAGGTTTTGTTGTCAAGTTGATCTTTTTAATTACCTTGGGTGGGTGGCTGAGGATGTTCACTGGAAGGCAGCCCTCTGAGTAGGAGGCAGGATGTAAGGAAGCTCAGGAAATCTGGAAACCAACTTTCCTTCCTGGCAGGGCAGTGCTGGAATGAAATATCAGAGACTTAGCAAGTAAATAAGTCTGGGAAAGGGTTTCAAGACACTGCCCTGACGCTATATTAAAGGGGAAGGAAATCTCTGTGTCTCCCATTCACCCTCCCTCCCCACTCTTTCTCTCTTTCTGCTTGGATCTGTGAAAGGGGGCCAGCCTCTTTGGCTGTTTTGGAACTTCCCCTGTATCTGTAGCTTCAGTAAATCCTTTCCTCCCATAAACGGTACCTGGTTTGGAGATTCATCCCAGCAGCATGTGTCTGACTACAACAGATGCACACTTTTGCTTTTCAACTATACCTTCTTCAGAATAAAAAAAAAAAAAAAAGATGATGAAGACAGAAGGAGGCAGATTCCTCCCTTTTCCAAGCATGTGATAGTTGGTATGAATTGATGAAGTGTGACAAAAATCCCCACCTCTTAATAATTGCTCCTTTCCCAACATTTTATTTAGATCATACTTTTCTCTTGTGCCTATGCTGAAAGCTATTCCTACAGTCATTCTTTAACCTGGATGAGTTTCAGATACTTTCTATAGCCTTTTATTTGCTATCTCAGCTGGATGATCTCTCCTTTGATAGTGCAGAATAAACAGGAAACAAAAAAGCTTTCTCTGTGATGGGGAAGCAAGGTGCAGGGCTGTGAGCAAGACCTATAGCATCACTAACTCTATCCTTAATATATATAATTTTTATATATAATTTATATATGTATAATTTTATATATAATTTATTTATAAAACAAAAATAAATATATTTAATATATTTGTGTCATATATATATATATATATATATATATATATATATATATATATATATATAGTTTTGTTAAGCCTTGAAGGTCTAGTTTAAAATAACCATTGCATGTAGTTCATTATTTATTCCAAGATTTTAAATAAAAGTCTTTTAAATTGTGCATTCTTGGAGAAAATAGCAAATTACAGTGATGAGCAAAGAGGGAAGGGTGTTCTGCTTGTGGTTATGCCAGCATTTCCTACTGCAGTGATTTGAATCAGATGTTCCTCTCATAACTTTTGAATGCATAGTTTCCAGGTGGTATCAATTCAGGAGTCAATTCAGGAGAGGGAGCCTTGCTGGAAGAAGTGTGTCCTTGGGGGTGGGCTTAGGGGTGTTTTACTCAGTGCCCCTAACCAGAACTTGTGGCTCACTCTCCTGCTGCTATCCACCTGCTATTGGCCAGGAGGTGATGCCCCGACTCTTCTCTATGATCTTTTTCCAGCTCTATGAAACTTATCCTCTAGACTGTAAGTCAGCGAACACACACACACACACACACACACACACACACACACACACACACACACGCAAAGCTTTCCTCCCATCAGCTACTTTTGGTTGGGGGCTTTATTGCAGTGATGGGAAGGTAACTACAATACCTGCCTGACCAAGTGAATATCAGTGACAAATAAGATATGAATAATGCCCAAGAATAAAGTGTTGGAGAAAATAATTCCTCCTTGTTAAGCATTATCTATGGATATTGTAGGGACAATACGTTTTTGGTTGGAGAGCTATGCACACCACCCTTAGTTCTCCAGGCTAAGGCACTAGGCTAAATGCTGCATGCCACATTTCTAAGTAGGGACACATAAGGTTGTGTGAGCACCATGCACACATGTTGACTATTTTTTTCAACTTTTATATGTGTGTTTGTGTTGTGAGAGTGTGGGTAAAAGGTTCCTCAGTGCACTTGTCAGAGGACAACTTTCAGACAACTCCTTTCTTTCCACTTCCATTAAGGCAGGGTTTCCCCTCTCTGGATCGCACTCTGCTGTGGCTGTTCGATGTACTCACCATGAACATGCTGGAAGTTCTTCTGTCTCTGCCTCCTCTCTCACTGTCCATGTACTGGGATTGTAGAAACTAGCCAAGGCTTCCATGTTTTTATATAGAGCCTGGGTGGAGGTGCTCAGGTTTGAGTCATGAGCCCTGGATCCACTGAGCCATCTGGCCAGCGCACATGATGACATTGTTAAGTCAAAATGATTTGTGCTATTATAGGAAGGGAGAGGAAAAAACAGAACATCAAAAGAGCAGCTGAGAAACAAAAGGAAACAGTGGCCAGGAGGAAAGGAGGGAATCAAGCAGAACCCTCTACTGTAAGATAACAAAAGAAGCAGGATGCTGAAGGAAAACAGACTTTGAAGAGGGTACAAACTGCCCCATCATGGAGACTGGACTTCATTGCTGCCAACTGCAAGTTGATACCCATTCTTTGTACCAAAGGATCAATGGATGGAGCGTAAATATCCTCCCACAAAACCAGAGAGCAAGAATCATCTATGCAAGTTTACTTAACTCCAGGTTTCGATTCTATTTTAGTTAAAACAGGTTGAGAAGAACAAGATAGATTGTTTTATATGAATCAAAAAGGTTTTAGTATGGGCTATAAAATTGCATGATGCATTTACCATTTAAAGAAAGACGTAAGCTATTAGTAATAATAAAAATTAGAGGACCTTTGTTCCTTGAGAATTCTGCCAAGGACATGACTATGTTGGCCCCAATGTAATAGCTTTAAAAATTTACTTTAGATCAAGTTAAAACCTCCAGAAAGCTCCAACTAAAAGAAATATTGTAGGCTAGAGAGATGGTTCAGTTAATAAACACTTGTGGTACAAGTGTGAGGACTGTGTTTGGATGCCCAGAACTCATGCAAATACAGGATCAAGTGGTCCTCATTTATAATTCCAATCCTCCTGCAGTAAGATGGGAAATGGAATCAGGAGTTTCCTGGAATGAACAAAAAAACAAAAACCCTGCCTCAATCAATTTGGAAGGCAAGGGCAAACACAAGCCTGTCTTCTGATCTTCACACATGCATTACAAATATTATATCCACACACATTAAAATATCTACGTATCATGTATATGAACTACTGTTGGGGAGCCCAGGCATGTATTTGGCCATTTACACACACACACACACACACACACACACACACACACACACACACACACACACACACACACACACACACACACACACATACACACACAAACAATTAGTAAAGAAGTAAGAATATTAAGAGAAGAAAGGCTAGAGATCCATGCACATTATTGCAGCTTTTAGTCATTCTGCAGTTTAGTAAGCTGATAAACTCACAGAATATTCTAGAAAAGTGTTTGGGAAGTAAGGAAGAAGGGAGTAAAAGGCTTAGGCTTTATGTTTAACTCAATATAGATAAAACTGCCTCACAAACTTGGAGCAAGGTGACACAGAAAAAAATTTAGAAAAGAAATCACAAGGAACTGAAAAATCCCAAGTTGTATGGATGGAGATGGTCTATATTACTATAGTCTTATGACATTGTGAGTTTAGCAAAATTTAACTTCCTATCCAATGGGGTCTCCACTGAGAGTCGCTTATGGTAAATTAGAAGATATATATTGTATATGCACATATATACATTTATATATTTGAGAACTTAAAATCTTATTTCATTGTCATAAAATTTTAGCTTGTTCCAATAAAATGAAACATTTAGAAGTAGACTTGATGTTCATTTATCATAAGGTTTCATAAAGTAAAAGCCTCATACTTTATTAACTTTCTTACTGTTTTTAAATTAACCTGGAATTACATTTTACATATAATAAACAACCATGTGTTAAAATAGTTACAAATCTGATTATTTTCTCCGGAGAAATTTCTCGAGGCATTCTAGTATGGTTTGAATCTTACATGTCCTGCACAAAACCCATGTCATCAAGGCTCAGTACCACTTTCTCTTGCTCCCAGGGGGTGATGGAATCTACAGGATATGAACTCGAGTGAGAGCCATTGAGATCACTGGGATGTGCCCTTGAAGGCGATACAGGGACCCCAGCCAGGATGAATTGAGGGTCCTACTCTACATACTTCCCATATGCTCTCCTCATGTTCTACTAGACCACCACAGATTCGAAGCCACATGGCCTCCATGTGAAACCTTTGAAGCTGTGAGCCCATGTAAATATTTCTTCTTTTTAAGTTGTTTATCTCAGGTATTTGTCACAGTGACCAAATCCTTTTTATTCACCTGCCATGGAATGGAGTAGAAACAAAATTCTGATATTTATTAATTTGGTGTCTGAAGTTGTTATTTAATTTGCATATCAGGAGAGGGGTTGGGATAAAGACTGAGTCAGCAAAGTGCTTGCGAGACAAGCATGAGCATCTGAGCTTGGATCCCCGGCATCCACATGGCAGCACTCTGCTTTGGAAGGGAACACAGGGCGTCTTCAAGAAAGCTGACCACCTACACTAGCCTAATGACTGAGCTCTGAGTTCATGGAAGTACCATGTCTCCATGAACCAGTTGGAGAGTGACTGAGGAAGACCCTGGCATCTACCTCTGGTCTACACACACAATATTCGTATACATGCAGTCACACACACACACACACACACACACACACACACACACACACACACACACACAGAATCTCTGGTAGTTTGAGTTTGTTATTTTCCTAGATAGTCTTGATTATTTTCTAGCAGATTCACACACAGTTCAAGATGAGGAGCTTTGCTTCACCACATACATTTGTTGTGCTGCCACAGACCCAGAGCAACCGGGATATCCAACCACAGACTGACCTTGTGAGCCGAATCGAACTTTTCTTCTTTTTAAGTTGATTATCTCAGGGCTTTTGTCACAATGATAGAAAACTGACGAACATGTTAACCATGGAGATTTTCTTAATGCTTTCTATTTTTGACTTGTTTCTTTATGAATATAATACCATTTATCCATTGATAGCTCTGCAACTGTTTAAGGGTTTATGCTTTTGAAAATATGTTATTATTGACTCTTTGATTTTATAAAAAGTCTTGTACAATGCTCAAAAAATGAATATTACTTGTATAGAACAATTAATTATAAATTCTCTTGACTTTTAGATATATTATCCAGGGATATATTAAAGTAAATATTTTAAAGGGATTCAGTGAGACTAAGTGAATTAACTTATGTAGGCCTTTGGGGAAGCTTCCTGCCTTTACAAGGGATGATGTGTATTTATTTTTCACTATTATTACTACTTACAAATTCCTGAATCAAACAAAACAACTTACAGAATTTTATATCCAAAGAGAATTTAGTAATTGTGGAAAAAAGTAGAAGTAGAGATTTTATTGGTGCATTGCCTGATGCAGTTACATACCATATTTAAAACAACTTTAATGATACACAGTCTGACTCTTCTGACAAGTTGGTAGAACACCTGTGGCCTCACCATCTCATCTTGTACCTACACTGACCTGTTTTCAGTCCATCTCTGAAGAAACTTGCTATGCTATTGAATGCCAAATACAAACTGCCACTACCAAAAATTAAATCCTGTGCTCCAAAAACCCAAAGAAGACAACCATCCAGGGAGGCAAATTAGCCTTTAGTCATATGAAAAGTTTAAAAGAAATAACATAGCTCTATGTACTTTCTTTACAGTTGACACAGGGTGAAAGAAAATCAGTCTAGTATATTCATCCTGAGTATGAAATGGAACAATTCTTATTTCAGGGCATTTGTGTGGGGGATGTATATACATGTTTTGTGTATGTATGTGTACAAATATGTGTGGGTGTACATACTCCTGTAAGAGGTATTAAAAGGAAAAAAAACAAACAGAACAAATTTTCAAGCCATTGGCTTATTCTTATAAGACAAAATACATGTAAATAATCTAGACATATCTTTCAGTGATGATAGCATTACACGCCCAACTCTAATAGCATACTTATAACCAAAACACTAACTCAAAATGATTCATACCTGGGACACACAAACCTTTCAACATATAAACTATGTGAACATACATGGCAAGGATACAAAGTGGGAAATCAGTTATCAAGCAATATTAAAATAATATGAATATTAATATTTTTATTTTCTCAAGCTTCAAACAAAAAAGAATTTTATTACTATTTCATTTCCTAGCCTCATTGTTACTTTCATTGTAAACAGGAAGAATTATGAATTCATATGTTTGTTTTCTTTTCCCAAATACAATGTATCACCAGTATTTATTTTCACATTTCTTACATGAAAATGACATTTTGAGAGATAAGTTTTGATTTTTCTGTTGTATGTAAGCAATGCCCCACAAAGCACTAATTCCCAATAAGCCTGAAATGTGTGGTTTGTCTTCTCCCCTTAAGTTGGTGAGATTATTGTACAGGTTAAGCATTCTGAGCCCTGGAAAGCTGAAGACAACTTTATTCTTTCCTTTGAATTTTAGAGTTTAACTACATGCACATAACAATGTGCAGTCCATCTTTATGCAAATAGTTTTAAAAGGCAGTGTGCCTGAAGGGCTGTTTTATGGCATGATTTGGTTTTATATCTTTGCAATCAACACGATATAGCTAACATGGCCATGTAAATTCATGAGGAAGTTTTCTATTGAAACTCAAACAAGGTCACCTGCTTTTTAAAGATCAGATCGAGATAAAAATGACACTGTTTATACAATGGTACTAAGAACAATGAGCACAGTATAGCATTCCCCCCACCCCCAAATTCTATTGATCTGTCTTTGAAAATATGCCATTACTTTTCTTTTTCATATTCATATCTTCTTTCTCTCTTTCCTACTCCCTGCCTTTCCCTCTCTTCCTTCCTTCCTCTTTTCTCCTTCCTTCCTCCCTTCCTTCCTTCCTTTCTTCTTTTCTTCTTTCCTTTTTTATTTCTTACTTTCCAGAATGTTTTATGTAGCTTAGGCTAGGCTTGAATTCTCCGTGTAGCTGAGGATGACCTTGAATTTTTTTTTGCTTGTAGGCAAGCACTTTATTGACTGAGCTATTCTTTTAACACATTTCTTTTTTTAATATTTAATATTTTTATTATCCATAATTAGATAATAATTAGACACTTAATAAGGGAATAATGTATTGATATCTCCAATTCCCCTATTTCCCTCTTCCTTGTCCCCATCAGTTGGATTTCCCCCTCCATGGGCAGTCTGGATCAGTCCATGGGGTAGGGGGTTGTGAATAGCCTAGGAGTCAACCCGGTTCCACCCCCCTTTGCATATTGTTACTGAGGTGGGCAATGTCTCTGGGTATTCTCCCCCAACATGTCTCTTACAATCTTTCTGCCCCCTCTTCTGCTCAGTTCCCTGAGTCATGGTGGAGTAAACAGAGACCACTGACATGAAACACAGTCTGCCACCATGAGTAGGCTGAACACACTGCCTACTGGGAGAGAACATGGAACCATGAAATGAGCACTTGTGCAATGGAGGAGCCAAAGCCTGGGGGAGGCAATCAATAGCTGTTAATTTGGCCAAGAAATCCACTCAGTGAAGGGGAGTCCTTGACTGGAACTGGGATTTCAGGGAGAAATGCATGGGGAACCAAAATCTTGGGACCCCAAAGAGAAATTCACTTTACAAGTTCTTTACAAAAAGCTACCAACAATAGAATCTAGCCAACTCAGGAATGTGTATCTCAATTAACCTATACTGATCTCACTCTCTGATGGAGATTCTGTTTGTATTTTTCAGAAGGCTCCGAGAGAGCAGTGGCTCTTCCAACTCTACCAATGAGCCACAGGCCAATAGCTGTCTTCCTGGCAAGAGATGAGCCACCCCAGACCTACTGTGGAGGATCCACATGGAACCCCGCAGGCAGTGATGGGATAAGCAAGAGACCTATAACCACAGCCAATCGGTCAATCCAGGATGAACCAGCGAAACAGACACAGACTATTTTAAACACAACCTAGAGCAGAAGTACAGAGGCTCCTAAGACCTCAACAATAAAGCAGCCTTAATACTGACCTTGAATTTTTAATCCTCCCATGTCATGTAACCTCCTGATTGCTGAATTATAGGCATGAGCCAACATGCCAGTTTTTTCCTTGACTAGAGATTGAATTCTTCCTGCATGATTGGCAAGCACTCTACCTGATAAACCACACCCCCAGCCCACAGGCTTGTATTTCTTATTCTGATCCCCATGATGGATGATGAAATTTTGGAAGCTTTACTCCTACCTATTCCTACTTATTTCTTTAAGAGAAGGTTTTCTTAAGCATTGAAAGATTTCAAAACTTGTTTTGCTTTCAATGGCCACAATTAGATTTCCAGGTACCATATTTATATATGGATTCTAATATGCATTTTATGTGGGTTCATGTATATTTAGCATACTTTCTAGGGAATGTACCAGAGAATTCACTTTTCACATAATGAAACATCTTTTTTATGATGCATGGTTTTTATTTCCTCTCCTTTTTGTTGGTATCATTTTTTCTTAAATCTATTCAAAATGAAGCTCAATTCACTTAAAACTCTACTTTGCTTTTTTTTTTTTTTTGAGCAGTGTTATCCATAGTCAAGGTATTTGCCCCACCCCTTTATTTGGATTACTAAAGAGAACATAAACTAGTTTACATGGGGGTTAAGCTCATAGCTTGCTGCTTACATAGTCTGTTACATATTGGCACACTCTTGCATAATTCCACATTATAATAGCTCCAGTAAGACCTATCTATATGTATCATGGATTATGCATCCATGCTTTACAGCCTTATACACAGCTACTCCTTTGTTTTCTGAGTTACCAAGCAGGAACTTGCTTGGTCATGAGAGCTCTCCATAAACACATGTATTTTGACTATTTGGTCCTCAAGTTGTGACAATTTGGGAGCTGGAGCCATGCAGGAGGGGTTGCGTTCTTAGCAGTAGGCTTTGGGGTGTTGCAGCCAGCTCCCCCTTGACAGATTTCAGCTCAGTCTCCTCCTGTTCTTATCCACCTGCTATGGTAGAGGGGATATCCAGCCTCTGCTCATGCCATATTTTCTCCTGCCATCATGAAGCTTCCTCTTGAGACAGTAAGCCAAAAGAACCCACGTTCCTCCCATCAGTTGCCTTTGTTCCAGTACTTTGTCCAGAAGGTATTTATGACATGCCTGGAAAGGATGAGCTGAAATTCAAAGCCAAGAGAGCGTACTGGTCAGTGAATAGTGAGACATCACCCCATCCAGAAGTACCTACTCTTCAAGCACTTTTAACCAAACAAAACAGAAGCAAATATAGAGTTAAGATTACAAACAATTCTTTGTTTTATTTCTTTTCCTTCACTCTGAGCGGATGCTGGAGGAATTGTAATGATGCCTCAGGTGCTGCAAAGTGAGAAAGGCACTTGCATTGTTCCCAGAGATGCCAAGATTCAGCTATCATCTACCATCAATAATAAGAGGAACATAATCAGGGTAAGGCACTTCACCTCTTTCCGACTTAGCTAAGAATATAAAAAGAAAAGATTCTCACTTAGACCTATTCAAATCACAGTGGAATTATGAGTCAATAAATACGTAACTTTGGAGCCAAGTTTAAATCATGATATAATCAAGAAATGTGTACTCACTACTAAAGATAAACTATGTTTTAATAATTTTCTCTATTTGAAAGAGTTTAGAAATAAAATAGAAGTCTGTTGTATATCAAAGTTCATTTTCCCACCTTCCAATTCTGAAACAGCCACTGGGGTAAATTTAGTAGTATTCAATCAGATCACTTTTTATACTTTATAACAAACTGATGAATCCACACATAATGTGCTTAGATGTGTTGTCTTTTCATAAATATGCATCAATGTTGTCCATCTGCTTGGGTTATTTAATCTTGCAACTAACTTTTCACTCGACATTGTTGAGTCTGAATTCTTCCTGGTACATTTCCATGTTGCTGGTGTGAATATGCCATAAAATACTGATCCCCTCTCCTACTCCTGGACACATCGATTGCTCCCAGACTTGGCTGTGTTTTAATAAGCATCTTTGAACATGTCTCTGGATGTTCCTATGGTAAGTTTTTCTTAACTATTTACCAGAGGTCCCAGGTAGACCAAGCTTAAGGGCTCGGTGCCCTAATGTGATAATCACACCTCATTTGAGCTAAAGTTTCATGTGTTATTCCCTTGACTTCAGCAATGCATCATTTGCAGGCATCTAGTTTCCAAAGCACATAATGAAACAAATGTTTTGGATTATAGCACCATAGCTTAATGGTGTCTTGGAAGGTTTGCCCTGGGTATTAAATAAGAAAGCACTTAAAATAGTCTGATCTAGCCAAAGAAATTCATTTTTTAAAACACACATTTGATCATCAGATTCTTCATATTCAAGTCTTTCAATTAAATTGATATCCTATGAGTACCAAACAGAAAACAAATTTTTATGCTTTAAAGACAACTTTTATTTTCCCCCTTTATCTTCTGATAGGCTTTATCTTATATAGAGCCCCCTGGGGTTCCCCATCTGCGAGTTATTAATTTATGACCTTCATGCTTTATTCATGCTGCTTCTTTTGTCATCTGTGGAAGGACCATCTTTCTTCTCTTAGTGAATATTCAGTAGTTTATTGAAACTCTTTGTAACAACTTGTTTTTCCTCCTTTGCATTGTCTCTAAGCTTTAATTTAATATCAATTGGTTTTAAGATCAGAACAGACAAAAGAGACCCAAAAGGCTGAGTATGTTTCCATTAGTTATTTTAATTAGATCTGAAGGACTCAAAGTAAGCATGTCACCATACACAGCCTCAAGGCAGCTGCTTTGAGAGCTCCCCACTCAGTGAGAAAATCTCCCTCAAGATAATAATGTGGAAACCCGATATTCACCTCTTACTTATTCTTGCAGGTGTGCAGGGCACATATATCAGTAGACACATGTGGATACACATACCACAAAACATATACTACCTAGACATATGCAAAAAAATTTACAGATGTGCAAACCAAGTTCTTTGTATGTGATGGTTTTAATCAGATGTCCCTCATAAACTCATGTGTTCTGAATGCTTGGTCCCCAGTTGATATCAACTTTGGAGGTGGAGCCTTGCTTTGGGGTGTTATAGTCAGCTCCCCCTTGCCAGAGCTCAGCTCACTCTCTTGTTGATATTTTCCATATGTTGTGGCAAGGAGGTGATGCCCAGCCTCAGATCATGCCATGTTTTACCTCCATCGTGAAGTTTCTCATAAAGACTCTAAGCCAAAACAAACCCTCTCATCACATCAGCTGTTTTGAGTCAGGTATTTTGTCCCAGCAACTAGATGGTAATTACAACAATGTTTGAAGAGCATAGTACACACACTGCGTTTTGGGAAGTGGTACTGAAGAAATTACGGTGGTGTCTTTGGGAATACCTTTAAAAGAGTTAGGTAAAGTAAGGTCTTTGAGTTGAGTGCTAATGCTGTATGAATGATGGTGTTTTCTCAAGACAAGAAAATTTGGATTCCCAAAGAGACATCAAAGATGTCTGAGCACAGGAGGACCACATGAGGACCATGACTGGGTCTGTGGCACTTTGTCATAACACCATAGTATGTCAGGGTGCTATGCTGCACCTTGGCTTGTCACTGTGTTTTCTCCCCAAGATCTGTGGTTCACACATTAGGTGGTAAATCTCAGTGATATTTCCTTAAGCATTAGAGAGAAAATTTTAGCTATCTTCTTAGCATTTCCTACTTTGTATCATCCTGTCACAAACTGTTAGCTTCTTTAATGTAATTTTTTCATTAATCTGAAAACCAATATCCAGTCCCTTTACTATTAGCTAAATGGTTACAGGACAGATATTTTTGTGTATTTTGCACATTGTTGAGTGAGCAGTATCTAGAACATAGTCTGGCACACAGTGAGTATTAAAATTATTTTATAAAAAGAGTAGTTTAAGAATAAGGTCACATTTTATTACTATATATAAAAACGCATGATATGATATAGGTACTTTGCAAGTATCTCATCAGTATTTTCTGAGTGAACATATGATTTGAAATTTATCTCCTTAGTGATTGTGTACATTTCACCAACTCTTGGATGTTTGTTTTCACTTCCAAATAATTTTGTGTTTGTTTTTGAATTTAATAAACTATATGTACAAGTACTAGTGATATTCTAGACAACATATAAAAATACACATTTAGAGATGGAGGGTGTGAGGACAAGGACAAGTGAGTACTGGCTCAATCTTTGGCCTTTTCCAAAGTCAAGCTGATAGATAAGGAGAGAAAGTCTTTCACACTCATATTAGCAGCACACAGCAGAAAAAGCGTGGTCTTAAGAGTTGAACGATTTGCAGTGTAAGTAATGCATGACCCAGGGATATATACTATAAAAACTATTTTAGTAATAAATTGTTAATGGTTGCTTTCACTGGGTTTAGCTCTATAGTCTCCCATCTTCATTCTTTTCTTCCTTTCTTCCTTCTTCTCTTTCACTCCTCCCTTCTTACTGCTTTCTTCTTCTGTATCCTTCTATCCCCCCTTTCTTTTTCCATCTCTTCCTTTCCTCACTGTTTTGATAGCATCTTAATTTCCTGTTGGGGCAAGGACTGTCAAGGTTCTGAGAACTTATCTACCTTGCAAGCTAAGCACTCAAGGAAACAGAAGATACATGTGTGAGAGATGATGCTTTTTGCTGATCATGGCCTTAACATCAGCACCAACTCCATACTTTTTTAGCTTCCCTACATCACAAACATGCATGATGCCCATGTGTATCCTGAAAATATGATAGGTTTGTGTCACAACTGTGGAGTTCAAAGTTTATGAAACTTGCTAGGTTATAAAATTGGTCCAAACAAACTTGACCAGTCTTCCACTTGGAGGGGAAATACTTCCTTTACCATTTTCAATAGTGAGAAAATCTGCCCTTTGCCCCACTTGGAGATACAACTTAAAAATTCCAAGTTGAATATAATTGAGATGCACTGTGGTGGTTTGGATCGAATGACTCCTATAAATTCATATGTGCTGAGTGCTTGGTCCCCAGTTGATGATAATTTTTTTTGAGATACAGACTTGCTGGAGGAAGTGTGCTGGGGGGAGGATGCAAGAGGATTTATAGCCCATGAGTTTGGCTCACTCTCTTGATGCTATTTTTCATTTGCATGGCAGAGGTGATGCCCAGCCTTTGTTCATACCATGCTTTCCCCTGCCATCATGAAGCTTCTCCTTGAAATTGTAAGTCAACCTAAATCCTTTCCTCCCATCAGCTGTTTTGGGTCAGGTGTTTTGTCCCAGCAGCCCAAAGGTAGCTACTATAACATACACACAGGAGGATAGTGGAGGGGCAGCCATAAAGATTGTAGAAAGATAAGGGACCCCTGAAAATTGTCTCCCAACATGTTAACACTTTTCATTTTTCTCTTCATGCATTTTAGTGAGAGGCTGTTAGCCTGCACAAAGAACCTCATTATCTTTTCTTCCAATATCTTGTGTGGAATAAAGAGAGAGAGGTGATCCACCCAAATTGTTTTCTGTTTATTGCATTCACCAAACAGGTGTTGAATGAGCCGAAATTTCTATATACTATGTCATGATCTTGAAAACTCTTCTGGTATTTGATATATACATAGTTTATACAGCAAGAGTTAATGTGATTCAGGAATTTCACAGTAATGAGCTCATCAGCATTCCATCATGGAAGGCGGAGAGTGGGAATGGGCATCACGGTGGAAGAAGAAGCAAATGGAAAGAAGTAGGGGTTCAGCAGGAAGGGGAAAGAAAGATAAGGATAGGTAATGAGGGAATTCTGATCAATGTCATTATGCACAAGTATGAGAATTGTAAATAAAAAGCTTTTAAACAAAATATATGTGATCAACTGTTACTACTTTTAATGAAAAACATAGTAAGCCATTTCTTAAAATCTATTTATGAATTGAAATTCATAGAACTGTACACCAAAGAATAAATTTACTACATGCAAAATTAAAAAAAGTAAGTCATGCTAAAAATAATTTCTTATAAAATAGTTTGACACTTTCCTGAGCAGTAAGATCATGATAGAATTAAGCATGTAAATACTTTATCTGTATCTTTTACGTCTACCATAATTAGCCATATAAACATGTGAGGAACCATTCCCTCATGTCCTTGTTTGGTGATATTAGGGCCAAGCCATATCCATCCTTCAAGTTTTAGCAAAACCAACTATTTTGGTGATGTTGTTGCTTATTAGCTTGGTTACATGTCTATTTGGTTTACTTTTTATGGAAGTAACTCTTTCATGCTGAATTCCTGTAAGCCATGTTATAATGGTCCATGCCTGTAGTTATAGCACTAGGAGCCTGGGGCAGGGAGATTGGGAGTTTGTTGTCAATTTAGGCTATGTGGCAAAACCCCTTATTTGGGGTCCTTTGAATATAAAATGCTCCCTGTGTGTTTGAACACTTGGTTTCCAGCACAATGAAACTGTTGGAGAATGTTGTACAACCTTTAGGTCGAGCTTTGAGGGAGGAAGTATGTCCCTGGCGGCCTTGGCCTCATTCCCTGTTCTCTCTCATTCTCCTTCCTCTTTGCTGATCTGTGGATATGACACAGCCTTCATTTTCAGGCCTGCCAAGGTGCCTTCCCCACCATGATGGATTCTACCTTTGGAATTTAACCCCTTCCTTCTCCTTAGTTGCTTCTGGTCAAACATTTTGTCCCAGCAATGAGAAAGTAATGGATATACTATTTCAGAAACAAAATTAAAATAAGTGTCTTCTAAATACAATTTATTAGTTGATTTCAAAAAAAGTTATAGCATGGCAATTTCATATTTATTAAAACATCTTGGAAACCTACCAAGCTAACTGTTTATTCCACATTTTATTAAGCACAAAGATCGTGATTCTTGATGTAGTGTTGCTTGCTGTCTTTTTGAATTTGACTCTAGATTTTTGCTTAATGATATTTCTGTAATATATGTCTATTGCATAGCTAACTTCTCTTGCAACTTGCTTCCCTTTTCCCTTGTTTTAAGATGCTTTATTACTGTATGCTTAAGGTTTTGATTCAGCATTCAGTTTATGGTCCTTGGTTCAATGTGAAACCTGGCATATAATTTTATGTCAGCCTTCACATGTGCTCCATTCTGTGGTCTGAAATTGGGTTATGCATCCTAGTTTGCTCACAAAAGGATGCATTCTTAGAGCCTGCATGTAATGGTTCTGCCTCTGTATTTAGCATTTAGTATGACTCATGAGTGACATTACCGAATCACCCGATGAAGACTTATGGCAGAGTATTCCAAGGAGTACAATGTGAATACTACAAAAACTGTGTTGTTCATATTTTTAACCTTGTCCTTTTCTTGCCCTTCTACATTCTATTTTTTTAGTATCATAATCTTTTCAACACCCACATAGTTCTCCTTGTCAAAGAACACCAACAGTCTTTTTCAAAATTTCCACCTCTGAATCATTGCTGTTTTTTTGACCTCCAACAGCTTCTTACAAATTCCATTCTACTCCTTCTTTTATTTAAAATGGACCTTAGTTTGCACCAAATTCAATGGAATTACATGTTCTTGGCTTAGTGTATAGAATTCTGACTTGCTAATTGTTTTATATATCTTTCTAAAAAAATAAAAAAAAAACAATTTTTGAAAGCAGATGGCTATAACTGCCCAGAATCAGCTGCCAAAACCACAACTCAACCAGCAACAATCTTTGGCACTGAAACTAGTTTCTTGTTATGAGATCCTGGGAACAGGTTGATAGAATTAGGACAATTTCTTCCTACCAGTCTTTTGACTCTGGTGTTTTCTAAAATAAAACACAGCTACAATATCCATAGGAACTGTTATAATTTTACCACCACCCTGACCATTCCCAATGGGAGAGCTTTCAACAGGAGTCCTTCATAGGAACATGGGAATTTTTACTGTTTTTCTAATTAGAGATAATTTCTATAGCAAATAAATCTTCAAGTGAACTGCAATCTAAGTACATCAGATTCCCTTTGGAGAGCTGTGATATGCTTCCAGCAGAATCAATTACGTGCCATTCTATCTGAGATTTTTACAAGGTTTTTCAGTTCTACCCCTTATCCTTAGTACTGAGATAGACAATCATAGTATTGTCATGCTGTCGCTGAAGCTTGATGGGGCAAAACCTTTTCCTTAGCAAAGAGTTAAAAAGTTCATTGCTGACATAAACATGAAAACAGAGATGGTTTAGTACTTGGGAGAGAATATAAACAAGGGTGTGGGGAAATGGTTGTGCTTGAGATCGGCCATGCTGATCCACAACTAACTGCAAACTCTCACCTCTGTTATTCTGCCTTGCCAGGAACTGTTTACCTGTCAGAGAATGTTTTACTAGAAATGAAATAGCCCCCTCCGACTTAACTATAATATAGGAAAATTAAGGAATAGGACATGTTCTGGTGACTCATATGTGCTAATTTAATTTTGTACCTGATGTTGACTCAATCTCAGCCAATGATGAAGTCCTGCTTTTGAAATTTGCTTGCTTAAGATAATAATTAAAGGTGATTTTTTTATGATTTTTGTCTTTATAAACCATTAGAGAAGGCAATCTACACTGCTCCTTGCTCAAATTTCTGACAAAGACAGTTGTCGGCAGGCTTAATACTCTCCTTTTTAACTTTATTGTGTGGTTGTGCCTCAGTTTACCCGAAACTCAGTTTACCCTTAATAGAATTGTTATCAGATTATATTTTTGAGGTTCTCTGTCTATTCTGAGAACAAAACCAAACCAATTTACCTTATAAGAAACATTTATTGAGTGCTTATCTTTACAAGTAAAGTGGTGATTGATTCAATCACCTTTAAACAAATTATTCACCAAGGTTGGGCACATGACCCAGTGGGTAAGAATGCTTTTTATCCAAGCATGAGGACCTAAGAGGGCCTGTGTTTGGTCCCTAGCACCCAGGTTAAAACAAAACAAAACAAAACAAAATTGTATTGGTGTGTCCACACATACCTCTAACCCCATGTCGTGAGTGCAGAGACAAGAGAATCATTCCATTAGGCTCACCAAGTCAGACAGTCCTAGTTTGAAAGGGCAGCTTCAGGCTCAGTCACTGTCTCAAGAAAACAATACAGAAATATAATCAAAGAGGGAAACTGGTATTCCCCTCCGGCCTCTGCACATGTCCATGTGGCATAGGCATCTGCACACGCATGTGCATATGCCACACACACTGCAGCCCAATACTACACACACACACACACACACACACACACACACACACACACACACACACACCAAAGCAACAGTGTTTTTGAGGTATGTTTCTGGGATTATATTGTTGAAAAGTCTACTGGGTTCTTTCCTCATGCTGTGTGTGCCAACTCTCTAGAATGTTTCTCTTTGTATTTAATGTTCTCAAGTCTAAATATAGTGTCGTGTGAATTTTTTTAGGAAGAGGGAAAATTTAATCTGATCAAATTATTAAAATATAGAAACAATGTGCATCTGTACATTTTGTGCATACATCTACTATAAAACAGGTGATCAAATTTGAACTCTTCAGTGAGATTTCTTTAGCATCTCCTTGCCCTGCCCTAACACCACCATCACTCATTGTACAGCAGCTTCTTGCTTGTACTACCTTCATCATTATATGTGTTTAGAAATCCCTTTTTTATTATTATTATTTTTTTTAATTTAATATTTATTGTCCATAATGAGTTACATTATTTAGTGGGCAAACCATGCGTTGTTATCCGGACTTCCCCAATTCCCCCCCTCCCCATCCCTGATCAGTTGGATATCCTCCTTCGTGGGCTGTCTGTATTAGTCCTTGTGGCAAGGGATCCTGTATATCTTAGTACTCATCCCGGTCTTCCTGGCCCAAGTGTGTTGTTACTGATGGGTGCCATGCCTCCGGACAGTCTCCCCCACCACGGCTCTCACAATCTTTCCGCC
>PVHP010010935.1:0-21787 GCA_004024765.1 Zapus hudsonius | reverse complement strand
CCTTTTTTGAGCAACAGCTATTGTGGTGGTTTGGACTGGGTTTCTTCCATAAATTCATGGGTTTTGAATGTTTGATCCCAGCTGATGGCAATTTGGGAGGTGGCTGGAGACTTGCTGGAGGATGTGTGTTTTTGTGGGTGGACCTTTTTGGTTTATTAGTACTAGCTTTTCCATGCGAGTATAGTTCAAATCATGCTGCAAGAGGTAATGTTAAGCCTCTGCTCATGCCATCCTTTTACTTGCCATCATGAAGCTTCCCCTCAAGATCATAAGCCAAAGTAAAACATTCTTCCCATCAGCTAATTTTGGTCAGGTATGCTTGCCAAAAATGAGGAGGTAATTGCAATAGCCACTTTGGCTGAGTGTGAAGAAACAATACGCTTTGCAAAGAGAACACTCAATACAAAAAGGTTCTTACCACTTTAGCCTAAATGAACATTGTTGCCTCTATTTTGAGTTAGTCTCTGTACTTGAAAGTAGTTGTCATAGATATCTTTTGTGTATCTTAAAAAGAACCTCCTTTTCCTTCATTTATTAAAAGTTCTCATTCTTTATTTTTGTTATATATTTCAGAAATAATAGAAAATAACAGAATTTAGAAATATGATCATACCTCAATCAGATTATGAGATCCTTCAACAAGTAGTGTGCACCCAAGTTCTTCTCTGGCACTAGCATATACAGAGTGAGAAAAAGACACTTAGTGCAATATGCTACATTCTTTCTGGCACACGTGTGTCTGTGCACAGTCAGTGAAAGGAAGGTAAGAAGCATATGGAAGATGTCACACTGTGTATCATGGTGACATTTGCATTGAGTTTCAGTAGGAATGTCAAGAGCTTTTGGCACTTTTAGCCCCACTCCTTCCTTTATGTTTATTTTCTTTCCATTATGTTATTTTAAGTTAGTATCTTATAAAGTAGCCTATAGAAAATAGTGCTTAATATAGGTAATAATGTGATCCTGTTGAAGGCAAAATATCAGAAGTATAAGAACTATTTAAAATTTCATTATTCCTACATGTCAAGGGCTATTCGAAATGTTTTATTCATGCTGGTTCTTAGTCTACACAATAATCTCATAAAACATTCAAGGTGTCCATAGTTTGAATACGAGGCACAGTTGTGATATTCTCCAGGTAGATTGATTCTGTGTGAGCTCTCAGTAACATTTCTGGGCTGAACTGAAGCAGTGTCATCTGATACAGCTCTTGAAGGCATCTAAATTTGGAATGAAACTGAAAATTAGTCGCACATTGATTTCTTGCTCTCAAAAATGAAATTGGCACTTTATAATCCCAACACAATTACAGTTTCACCATATCCCCATAGAGATGACAGCTGAGTAGAGACAAAATATGATGGAATTGGCCAGAAAGTCAGGAAATGGTCTTAAATATTATATAGAGTATCCAAGAATCACATATAAGGGGTGTGTGATGGTTAAGTATTGCTGTCAAACTGACCTGCTTAGTAATCTTGGGTGGATCTCTGAGGATGTTCACAGGAATGCAGGCCTTTCTATAGAGGGCAGGATGTAAGGAAGCTCAGGGGAGCTAGAAATAACCATCATTTCCTGGGAGGGCAGTGCAGGAAGGAAATTCCAGAGACTCAGGAAGTCAACAAGTCTGGGAAAGGGTTGCAAGACCATGCCCTAAGGCTATATAAAGGGGAATGAAATCTCTCTCTTCCCCTGCCTGCCTGGTTGCTGGTGCTTGTCATGCATCCCTTAGTTGGCACTGGAATGAAGTTTCCTCAGCCTTCCAGCCTGGACTTAAGACCATTGGCTCCCCAGGAAGCCTTTAAGCCTTTATTGATGAATTCGGATTGCTAAGGCATCCAGCCATGTGGACTGAGCATCTACTGGTTCCTGGGCTCTTGGTTTTGCAGACTGCTATTGTGGGACTGCTGCTCACTAATCCAATAAATCCCTGCCCTCGCTTTATTTTTTTACTACAATTCACTCTGTTGGTTCTGTTCCTCTAGAGAACCTTGACTAATATAGAATTTGGTACCAGGAGTGGTTCTAGAGAAACAGAATTATAAGAATAGGTTTCTTTAGTCTGCTTGGCACTGTCTGCTATTGGCTCTTTATCTTCAGTGCTATTAAAGGCTCTATTGGTAATAAGGAGAGCACTTTTGCTGGTGATAAAGAGAGCACTGATAATCATAATATGACAGGTTAACTTCTACTTTCAGGCAAGATCCACAGATCCCATGCCTGAACCCCTCTCCTTGAGTGGGAGGTGTCTCTAACTAGGGCTAAAACCTGGTCCTGAAACTGATTAGTCAGAGATAAACAAACCAGCTATCTCTGCTCACCTGGCCTAGGGAATACTTACTAGAATAGGAAATTCTCTCTCTCTCCCTCTCACATGGCCCAGCAGAAAGACATCTGAGTCTCTCTAGGCTTTAGGCCTTGGGTAAGGCCCCCTACCCACAGCTGTTAGCTTGTATTCTTTCACACATGAATCTTTTTCCTCACGATGGGAGCCCTCTGATATCCTTCCTTCTTCTGCTTATTTGGCTGACCAGTGCAGATTTGGCTAAACCCTCTCCCATGTGTTCTCTTCACATTAGTGGCTGGAGGTCTCTGTAACTTTCTATTTTCTGTTGAATAAAGTCTCCCACTATACCTTATCCTCTGGTGTTCTATAATTTTAATTCTTTAATTTTATAGACAAGAATTCAGGTACTCCTTAAATCCAGAGGTACATTGGAATTAGCTGGGTACTCTTTACCCCAGCTCCCCCGTTATAATAGTGTGAACTATTTAAAGAGCTTCATGAGATAGATGTATTTTGTGATCATGAGTTGCCTCATGTGAGAAACAAGGAATTTAGTGACTTGGCGTTTAAAACTTTTGCATATTTGTGGAAAAGTTAGGTGCATAATGATGTTGGTTGGTTGTTTCTAGCATCTCTGGTTAAACTATTATGAGACAAGCAGAAGCTCAGAAAGGAAATTTCCCATGTTAAGACCCACATACATGATCTGAAGTTTTCTAAGTATCCCCTAGAAGAGAGTTTTCTCGGTTGTCACAACAGGGCTCAAACTGCAGAAAACCAAACTCAAGTTCTCATTGTGAGATTAGCTAATTTGAAATGCAAGTTAAATACCCAGCCTCATAAGCTATCAAAGTGAGGGCACTGATTAGAAAGGAGTTGGACCCTGTAACTTGAGATGGGGATATGTGGGAAGAACCTGAAGCATTTGGGGGCCTTGAAACCTCAGATTCTGAAGTTATTTTGCCTGAGGAAGTAGTCTTCCCTCCCTTAGCAGCATTTGCATCCACACCCCCAGACCCTGAATTATTACATTTGTGTCCTTGCCTGAGGGAATTAATCCTTTTTGTTTGAGGAATCTGCTATGAAACTCCCTGCAGGAGGTGCTAGACAAGACCAAACTTCTTAGGTCCCACACACTTCACCTCCAGAACTACAAGCAGGCATTAGGCAAAGCCCACCCCTAAAAGGTGAGATAGAATGCATGACTCAATTGCAGGTGAGATCCACCCTAGAGAACTTCAGGAGTTTTGTACCTTGCATAAGCTGATGCATAGATATAGAATCTGAATAACCATCTATGTCACTGAACAGACATCTCAAGCAAATGTTCAGAGAAGAGAGACTTTGTAAGCTTTCTACAAATAACCTACTTGAGAAGGGAGAGGTATACTTTTTTCTGCATTCAGTGGAATTTGTAGAAAATTGGTTGTAACTTCTAATTCTATTTGATCTTTCAAAACAGAGATAAACAGTGACATGAAACTAAACTGAGAAAAAAAAAACTAATTACCAAATAAAGTAGCATGGAAATAAGATCTTTGTTCACAAAGGAAGAAGAAAGCAGGTATCAAGACTTAGAACAGCAAAGTGAGAAAGTGAAAGTCAATTGACTTGTTCCCTGTCAATGGGTTTTAGGGAGTGTGAAGTTCAAGGACTGGGATGAACTTAGAAAACCAGCCTGGAGCTGGGTTGAGGGCTTGCCTTGCTTTGTTCCATCAAATGTAGAAGGCAGTGAAGAATTATCACAGATTTTCATATGAGGAGATGATGGAGCTGCAGCCTGTAATAGCAAGTGAAGTAAAGCTGATTGTGTTGTAGTGAGGGTAGACAATAGCTACATAGGTGTATCAGACAGTGAGATAATTTTGGTGACATATGAGTAAAAATTTCCTGTGTCATGTAGAATACTTGTCAGCCTGAACATCAATAATTACACAGAGAGGGAGCTGCAGGCAAAAGGTATGGTTCTTTAAAGGAAGTTAGGTATCTGAACATAAGCACCTTAGAGATGATAAGTAAATAGTAAGTTGACATTTTTGAAGTTTAAAGTTTGTGTTTTCTTCTTTTTTTAAGTGTTGATCATGTCAAATAGAGTAATAAATGTTGAAGATGCCTCATATATAAACATTAAAAAGATGCCTGGAAAAAATTTATCACCCACTTGCATTATTTTCTATACATATGAACATTGTTTTTAAATAATAGAAGTTAAAATGTGCCTTAGATATTACTTAATGTCCTTATTTTGTCCATGCATGCTATTCTTTAATTTTCATTGAATTCACCTAACATACTTAAATAAATACAGGGTCACTCCTCAATAAATATTTGTGGAGTAAATGGACTTTATATGTCCTTTTTCTTTGAATAAAAATGTGTTTGGAATCATTAATGCTCAAACCATCAAAATATTTACTATAAATATTTAAATTTATTTCCTTTATCTCATCCTATACCCAGAGTTGATTGCTTTTCAGCTTATAAGTGAAAGGTCACCATTTATAAGGAGAGGAAAATGAAATTGGTGACTCATAAACACATTTATTTAAATGGAATTGGGGCAGCAAAATCTAATTCCACATATAGTATTGTGAATTATTCATGTTTTTTTATAAAGTGGGCCACAAGCATTTGATGACATTTTATAAATTCTAACATTTTATTGTGCCAAAGCCTATTGTGCTGCGGATTCATGATAACTTTACAGGTGTCCTAGAAACCAGGAGTACTAAGCCATTAACCCCTCAGTACACACTGTTTTAATTGCAATTGTATTTCCAAGCAGCCTAATTAGTTGACACATCTTTGCATTACTCAGAAAAACAAGTAGCTGAATTATTTTTGGCTATTGGCTTAGTAAGAACAAACAATGATTGCGAAACCTAAAATAATAACAGAAAGGAACAGAGCTGACTTTCTTTTGAAAGTTGATTTATATTCAGACAAAACCAGAACTGGCCATGTTACTAAAAGCCATGTTATGATTGTACAATCCTTAAAGATTCTCAATAACATGATAGACTTTATTTTCCTAACTACAGGTGCAATGTTCTATATACACCTGTTGTAGTTAAGTGGAATTGTCACAGGGAAAACAAAATTAAGTCATGGAAGCTTATCTGTGCAAAAGAAAAGATTAGATTTACATAAATCTAATTTAAATAATTATGCATATGATTCTGCAACATGATTTTCTTTCTAGTGAACTTGAATATTTTTCACCACCAGTGGTGATACTTACAAGAGAAAAGAAAGAGGAAGAGAGCAAGATGGTCACTTATAGCCAAAAAATAGTAATAATCAATATTTGAACTTGAACTGTACATCAATTCAGTAATAGTGAATAAAGCATCATATACTAGTTATGCTGTGGAATTTTAGTGATTTCATGTTACTTACAAAGAAATATCCTATAGCTTTTTTTAAATCAAAAGACTAACTTTTCCTTTGTTTATAGACTGAATTAGTAATAAATACATTTCTGTTTCTAACTTTGTTCTCTTTTGTTCACAATATGGGCATATTATGAAGTGGAGTTTAGGAAAAGAACACAGAACTGGAAAGTCTGATTCATCAAGTTATGATTCTTTCTCAGATGGAACTTCTCTGGGCATTAAAACTTTAATCCATTAAAGGAAATCTAATTGCCATGCTCATGGGGTGGCAATAAATTCATAGATGTAAAATCACTTCTAAAAACACTTTTATAAATTATGCAAATCCAAAGTGTTTAGACATGGCTTAAAATGAAAGACGTAAACACCAAAGTATAGAAATGATAACTTCTAATGCATAGTTTGTCTAAAGGCTCTTTGGATACTCCGAAAAGGTATAATGTTACTGCCCCACAGATGCCTTTCTCTATGCTATCCTAAAGACCTACCTACTTTCTTTCTTTCTTTCTTTCCTTCTTTCTTTCTTTTTGTGTTCGTACTTATTAACAATGAATAAATACATTTATTCAAAAAAAGTATGTGATACTAGAGTGATACTAGAGACCCTGTGCATTCTATAACTTTGGACCAAGCTAATCAAAATACATACTGATTTAAAAACTACTGAATATCAATTAGTCTTTGGTAAATAAATATTTAGTTAGAAGGTGGTTATATTGGTTATATTTTTTTCTTTTTTTCTTTATTGTCCATAATGAGTTACATTGTTTAGTGGGCCAACCATGAGTTGTTATCCCCAATTCCCCGTTGCCCACCTTCCCCATCCCCAGTCAGCTGGATATCCTTCCTTCCTTCCTTCCTTCCTTCCTTCCTTCCTTCCTTCCTTCCTTCCTTCCTTCCTTCCTCTTTCTTTCTTTCTTTCTTTCTTTCTTTCTTTCTTTCTTTCTTTCTTCCTTCCTTTCTTTCTTTCTTTCTTTCTTTCTTCATTCTCTCTTTCTCTTTCATTTCTTTCTTTCCTTTTCTTTCATTCTCTCTTTAATTCTTTCTTTCTTTTTAACATTTTCACATAATATAACTTCATACAACAGATCTAACTGATGTTATTTTGAAATCCCCTAAACACAGAGCATACATTCTCAAAAGTAAGTAGTAATGACTTCTGTCATTTTAATACTTTAGTATTTTTAAAGCAAACATCAAACAAACAAACAAAAAACTACTACTGTATGGCTATTGTGGTAAGAGAAAATGGGAGTTGTTTAAATTCAAACAAAAGCCCAGTGAATAAAACTTTATGTTATTGGGAAAAGAAGAATAAAAGAAGACCAGTGTTAATTATTAAGTTATGTATAATCTGATAAAATTATCAAAACTAATTGAATAGCCTCACAGAATTAAGGATGGTAATAAGTTTCTTTGTAGGTTTTAGTTAATAATCTAAAATGTCAGTATTTATAAATAACTTTTCAAAAGTAAAAAAAAAGCTCTATGAAATTCAAATTCTCTTAGCGTCTTACATGGCATTCTACATAGATGTTTATGGTAGCAGTTTTATGACATTTATCTGCACAGCTCCAAATACTTCTTTGATAGATTTACACTGACATTTGTCCTTTTATGACTACATCAACATCTCCCAGTTAAGTGTAACTCATACTCAGTATTCTCTCAAGTTTTATGCATCCCAGAGACATTTTGGTGGATGTTGTGGTCAGCTTTCTAGTTGCTGCACAGAAAGAACCCAAGCAAAAGTGGCCTGTGGAGGAATGGGTTTATTAGGCTTATGGACTCTAGGGGAGACTCCATCCTGGCAGGGAAAATGATGGGATGAGCAGAGGGTGGACATCACCTCTGTCACAGCACTGCAAACAGCGGCAGGAAGCGGAAGATGGTTTATAACCCCATGAGCCCACCCCTAACAACACAGCTCCAGCAAGGTTGTAAAACCCAAACTGCCATCAGCTGAGGATCTATCAATCAGAACAGATTTTCAGGTTGTGGTGGCATACGCCTTTAATCCCAGCACTTGGGAGGCAGAGGTAGGAGGATCACCATGAGTTCAAGGCCACCCTGAGACTACATAGTCCAGGTCAGCCTGGGCTAGAGCTAGACTCTACCTTGGAAAAAAAAAAAAAGAACACATTCATTTGTTTTTTGGGGACACCTGGATCAAACCATGTCAGTCTGCCCCTGGCCCCCACAAACTAATAATCATACATGATGTAAATATAATGTGTTCAGCTCAACTCCTAAGTCCCCACAGCTTTCAACTGAGCCATCATACCAAAAATAAACCTGTAATGGCACAGAAAATTCACACTGAAAATCGTGAGGCACAGCAAAAACATACTGAACCAATACAAGATTTTTTAATAAACTTATTTATTGTTAAAAATTAGATACATTATATGAGCAAGTCTTGTGCTGGTACCCCCATTTCCCTCCTTGCTGCCCCCAACCTACTGGGGACTCTCCTCAGCAGGAGCGCTGAACCAGACCATAGGATAGGGGGTTATGGATGGTATATGACATAGCCAGTTTTTTCCTTTGTGTGTTGTTGTTGAGGGGGGACATTCACAGGGTGTGTGAAGCTTCCACTGTCCCCAGAGCACAGGATTGTTTGAGGGTATCTATGTTGTCTCCAGATATTCTCCCCCACTATGGCCCTTATAATCTTTCCACCCCCTCTTCCACTTTCCATGAGTCATGGTGGGTAAGTTTTAATTCTGCTTTACTGTTGAAATCTTAAGCTAACAACACATTTTAACTTTTTGTGACACAGTTATGGATTATACATGAAGTAGTCTTGTGTTTTATGTGTGGTTGTTGAGGGGGGCAATGTCTCTGGATATTCTCACCCACTGTGGCTCTTACAATCTTTCTGCCCCCTCTTCCACAAAGTTACCTGAGTCATGGTGGATAAATTGTAAATCTGCTTTACTGTTGAGATCTTACGCTAACTTAACATATTTTAACATTTTGTAACTCACAAAATATACACAAGGTACTATTCTGAAAGCATTACGTGCGGTATTAAAGTCCTCTTCTTGAGGTAGTTTAAATTCTTGAAACACAGAAAATTTACTTATCTGTCTGCACTACCATGGATGTAGTTATTAAGGCTGATAATCAAAGCCTTATCTCCTGCTTTTCTTAGATTATTTTTTTCTTCCGATACTAACAAACTAGTAATTAGCAACATGGAGATGAAGTCATGGAAATGGGATATTTAACCCAACAAGGAGCCCATAAAGAGAGAATCCATGTCGTCACTCTGTCATCAAGTCTGAATTGAAGACAAAAAACTTACATGACTTATCAAAGACATATGTACTTTACAAAGTACCCAAGAAGTTAGCATATGGAGCCTGCATCAGGGGACTGAATTCCAGGCCAGCCTGGTGTACATTAGTGAGACCCTGTTTCAGAGAGAGTGCTCTTGGGAACATAAAATTAACATGAACTCATTCTCCAACAGAGTTCTTCCAAAATGCCATGTCCATAAAGAAGAGAGTTTGGCCAACTGTCTGGACAAGGCTCCTCGCCAGCCAGAGCACTCAGGTCTGCTTCATAGGTGCAGGGATGTTGGCAGATGCCTGCTCAAGGTGGGCCAGGGAGCCCTGAGGGATTTCAGCTGGCTTTTTGTGCTGCACATTGATGTTCTGCAGTACCTACTGCCAATGCCTTGGCTTTGTCAACTGCTTCTGGACCAGTGTATCTTTCCATTGTAATTCATTACTTAGTTCTGATACATTCTCTTTGATAACCTGTTCCAGTGTCTGAACAGACAACTGCAATCTTTTTTGTCGGGGAAAAAAAAAAACACTCTGTCTGTCTTGCAACATCTAGAGACTTCTGGATACACTGATCAACACCAATTTGAATTTCTTCCTGATCAGTGCCATTTACATAATCCTGACTCACAAGAGAAGCGAAGCAAGCCTAGACCAATGACTCTAGCTCATTCACCAGCCTGCTGCCCAGGGGAGCCCCATGCCCTCAATTAATACAAGATTTAAAACAAGCAGGGAAACCTCAATCTGTAACTTTAAGTTCAATAATTCTAATCAGTCTCTTGGAGATTCGATTCTACCCCTCCAGCTCGGCTAATCAGTGTGGGAAAACTTCCGGTGCTGGCAGCTCGCTTTGGCAGCCATTGATAGTCCTGGAATTCATTGGGTCTCCATTGAAACCCACATGGCTCCATTGGTTTCCATACTCCTGATGGTCATTTTTCAAACACAAAACTGTGATGCAAATCCAATGACCCTCTCTTCTTGCATTTATTATACGCCACAGAACCAGGTGGGCTACAGAGCATTCAGGCCTCTTACTTCAAAAAGTCTACATTCTTCCTGTTGTTCCAATGCAGATCAGCTGGCCCAATCTCAGTGGTTGTCATCTCTCAAACAATTACAGCTGATTGGGCAACAGTTTCCGCCCAAAGAATTCATTTCTTTCTGTGCCATCTCCATTTGCTCACACCAATCCATTTCCACACAAAGCAACCCTGCATAAGTTCTCATGACACAGACAGGCAGATCACAGCAAGCTTCTCACACAAACTGCTTCTGGCACAGTCCTGACAAAGTTCTTTCTCACCCTCATAAGCTAAACCTCACAGTCCATAGTTCTTACTGCATTCAGGTCTTTTATCTCTGACCAGAATGGTCCATCAAGCTGTACTCACAGCACTGCAAGGTGTCTCTTAGAATGAGGTCTCAAATCCTTCCACATTCCTCCTGCAGACCACTTTCCAAAGGCCAAAGCCAGGGTTCTAGCAACAACAGACCCCACTCTCAGTACCAAAACTATTGAAGTCAACTTTCTGATTGCTGCACAGAAAGAACCCAAGCAAAAGTGGCTTGTGGAGGAATGGGTTTATTTGGTTTATGGACTCAAGTGGAGAATCTATCATGGCAAGGGAACTGATTGCATGATCAACGGGGTGGACATCACTTCTGCCACAGCACTGCAAACAATGTCAGGAAGGTGTGCCAAACACTGGCAAGGGGAAACTGGCTTATAACCCCATTAACCTGCTCCCAACAACACAGCTCCAATGAGGTTGTAAAACCTGAACTGCCATCATCTGAGGATCAATCAATCAGAACACATTCATTTTTTTAGTGGGGGACACCTAGATCTAACCATGACAGTGGATCACATAAAAATCTTAGCTCACACCATACTAAATATACATACACTCCTCCCTCTGCACGCAATTTGACAAGCTTCACAAACCTGTAACGTATGCTCTTTAGTGAATGGTAAGAAAAACTTCTTAGAAGGGCCAAATAATATTTTGGTTTGGTGAATTAATTATATGGCCAGAGTTGTACTATGTTTTTTTTTTTTTTGAGGTAGGGTTTCTCTGGAGCCCAGACTGATCTGGAATTCACTATGTAGTCCTAGGCTCGCCTCAAAGTTGCAGAAATCCTCCTACCTCTGTGTAATGGACCTGTTAGCAATCCACCGTGATCTTGAGTGTTGTGTAACAGATTTCCCTGAATTGAAGAGAGTAAGGGTTTCCAAGCACTGCAAACAAACTCCAGATGCATGTGCCACTTTGTGTATCTTGCTTTATGGTGTTTGGAGGACCAAATTCAAGTTGTTATGCTCTGCAGGAAAGTGCCTTAAACTCTGAGCCATCTTTCACTTGTACTATTTTTGACTAATTAACTGAAATGACATCAAAAGCTGCAAGTAAACAAATAGACATAATTGTGTCTCATAAAACTTTATTAAAAAGGAGACAATGTGTCATATTTGATCATGAGTTGTAGTTTTTCATGGCCCATTGACAGAATCAAGATATTTGGACTAGGCAATAGACATAACAATCAGGATTTCAGCCACCTGGTGTTTGGAAGCTGGGACTTTCAGTATCATGATACCTCTATTTCCAGTTCTTTACATTTTAGAGTGAATCCTGAAATCTCATTTTCTCTCTATTTTCGACTTGCTTTCAATCATATCAAGAACTGCATTCTTATGTTCCCTCTCAAAGATCATTCAGTGAAACCATAATTCACAGATATAATAATATTTGGATATGCAGCATTGTGGAGGTAGTTTTAGATAAGGTCACACGAGAGGGCCCCCCTTTGAGAAGAGAAGCTGAGAGACCATTGTGTCCTGCAGTACATATTTCACCCTGCAGCTAGACTGCAAGAGAGGATGAGAGACTCGTCTAGCACCTATGTAGCTAGTATCTTAGACTTCCAACCGCTTGAGTTAACTTATGATGTTTAAGCCAGTTAGTCTATGTCACAGTGTTATGGGAGGCCAATTACATTAAGACAGCTTCCCAGATGTTTTGCTAACATCTGTGGTCATGGATAACAAGAATGTGCCCATTGCTTCAATGTATGATATTGGATAAGTGAATGGAAGGAGACCTGATGATTTCCTAGACTTGACACTATGCTTGTCTGAGAACAAATCCCAGAATTAAATTTTATGTGAGCACCTCAATCATATTTTTTTTGAGGAAGGCATTGTAGTTATTTCTCATTGCTGCATGGAAAAGAACCCAATGAAAAGCAGCTGATGGGGAAGCTCCATCCTGCCAGGGAAAACGATGGCATGAGCAGAAGAGTGGACATCACCTTTGCAAAGCACTGCAAACAGTGGCAGGAAGGTATGCCAAGCACTGGCAAGGGGAAGCTGGCTATAATCTCCATTAGCCCGCCCCCAACACAATTACATGCATATCACGCCTATTTATTTTTGTGATAAAATGTATCATTTTTATCATGATTTAAAAGTGGTCTAGTGGCCTAAAAGTGATATTAAAAATTAACTCTCAAAAGCTCCACTATCACAGAAAATGCCACATAAACTTTGAAATAAGTAATTGCCAACTACAGTAATTAATGCAAAATAGTTATATAATATCATAGTTTAAATTGATTGTCAATTTGACAGAATCTTTAATCCCCTCTGAGGGATTATATAGATTACATGTGTGTCAGGAAAGTATTATATTAATGAGGTTAATTATGGTGCTAAAACCTGACTCAACTGTGGGTTGAACCATCTCATGGGCTTCGGTCTGGATTGTATAAAGAGGAAAGAGCTGATGAGAAGCACCATTTTAAATCACTGCTTTTCTTTCCATGATGGACTATAAACTTCAAACTGCAAGCTGAAATAAACTCTTCTTCCTTCAACCTGATTTTTTTTCAGTTATTTAGTCCTAAGAAGGTGAAGTTGTCTAATAGAGAAGATATACTAATTGATTAATACTATGAATTATTCTAACTAAATACTTATTCATGAGAATATAATGTTAAAAATTGCAAATAAGGTATTTTTTCTTATATATCCAATGCTCACTGAAATAATCATTTTAAAGAACCTTCATATAAGTTGGACATTATTTTTGGCTTGGCTTAATATACAAAAAAAAAGAGAGATCAGATAGAATTTATTCCCATTGTGATTTTACCTATTAAGTGATTTCATAGACAAGTGCTGTGTTTTTGTAATTATTACTCATTGATTCCAATATAAGTTATCGAGTATACTCTATTTCTTCAACAAGAATTTTCTGACCACTTACTAGAGACAGATATTCTTTTACTTGAGCAGGAAATTCATTGTTGAGCTAGTCCATGCTTTTATGGGAAGTTAGAAAATACTGTTGAGATCATGGAAAGAGAAAAACTTAAAAGATAATCATATAAGTTAAAAAGGTCATTTTAGGCAGTTAAGAAAACATAGCGGGGTAATGTGATGGAAAAGAGTACTGTAGAGGAACATGTTTCCATTAGATTACTTCATCAGAAAGCACTATACTAACTCCAACTATTTATATGTAAAAGAGCAGGTGGCTTAGATGTAGAAACGCTTTCTTTGTCCCCATGAAAATTGCTGTCTGAGAAAAGACACTTGGAAACATAATAATACAATTTTTGAAATGGTAGGAAATGAGTTGTATTAGCACAGATGAGGAAATAATAAATTTTCCAATAAAAGAGGCTTTTGTGTCTGTTCATACACATACACTAGCTCTTCTAAGTTATATGTATATAAAATCAATCAATCAATCAATCTATCTATCTATCTATCTATCATCTATCTATCTATCTCTTATACAGCACTGTTGCAGTATAGACTTGTTATCATGTCAAGTTGTTTATAATGAATTCATCCTACAAATAGTCCTGCTATGAATGTAAATATCTAAATTTAGTGTCAGATAAAAGAGTGAAACCTTTCAGAAATATTAAAAGCTATGAAGAAAATAGCAATTATTTAGCAAAAAGATACAAGATCAACCTAATGGTTTTTCTATAGTTAGATATATTTTTGTTTTGGATAAGAGAGAAATCCAAGAGCTAGCTAATTAGTTTTTAAGAGCTATTAAAAACCATGGACAAGAAGTTCACAGGTTAAATTCAAGTTGATGATGTGGTTCAACTCTGTTTAGATATGTTTATTGAGCATATACTTGTGATCTATCTTGAAAATATTGGATCCATATAGACAAGTGATCATATTTGCAGCTTTACATGAAACATAGCTTTGTTAGTCCTGACTCTGGGATTAAGCTCCATTAATTGAATTCTAAGTCACACTCTTGGTAAATGGTCTCTGCTTCCATTTCCTCTTTTTCAAAACATTTTTTCTAAAAAATTCCCCTTCTCAGAGTATATTAAATCATGTAACATGGTTACCTTAAAGAGAAATATTAAATACTTAATGGAATTTAAGAGAAAAAATTACTGTCACCAACACAAATGAGTATTTCTGAAGAAAAGATTTATTGGAAGTAAAACATTCATCATAAGATGAAAATCTAAACTTGATATCACAAGTGTATCACACCTATGGGCAACATTACAAAAGTTTGTTGAAAAATGGTTTTCAACAGGTTAACCAATTACTAAGTTGTTTAGTAATTTTACAAAATTTAAAAAAAAATGAGCAAAGAACCATGTAGCTGTTACCTCCTCATTGATGGAACGAAACACTCAATCCAAGCGGTTTATGGGAGGTAAAGGTTTATTTGACCTTACACTTTTCAGGGAAAACTGCATCATGGTGGGGCACTGTGGCTCAAGGAAGACAGCAGGTGTCACCTCTCATCATAATAGCAGAAAGAAGGATCCTGAGTGAGCCAGCTAGCTGAACATACAGTAGGTCTGACTAATATACCTCAAGGTCTTCCCTTAGTGACACACCTCATCGCTCACAGCCCCACCTCCCAAAGGCTCCACAACTTTCCCAAATTGCCGCCTCTGGAAATCAGGTATTATTAACACATGAGTCTATGGGGACCATTTCATACTCACACCACCTCAAAGCATTTTTGGAAACCAATAAATGCTAGACTTGCATGTTCTATTCACTCTATCAGTAATCCTTTCTAGAGGAGAATAGGGCTCTGAGGAATTTAGAAAATGGAGACAGTGCTTCTGAGAAGATACATGAAGACAGGCTTTGGATTCAGTGCTATTTGAGGTGTGTCTGGAAGGGAACTTTTCTGTCATATAGAGGTGGAGAGAAAAACAAGATCAGAAAGAAATAAGGGGAAAATCAAAGCCTTCTGAGGTCCAGTAAGGTGAGCTCTTGTCTGCAGTGATGACACCTGCTTTGATGAAGTATGAGGTTTATGCATCCACTGATGGATTGATTCACTCATTTATCTATTAAGCCAACCTTTTACCCTGTGCAAGGTATGATTTAATGCAGAAGGAGAAACTAAAAACTGAATCAAGATGAAAGGAGGAAGTGGATATAGAGAACAGGATTCAGTGCCTGAGAATTGTATTATTTATTCTCTTGTTGAAGGGACACACTCACCATGATACTGAGCAAAAGAATTTTGATCAGTAGAATAATGAGTCAAAGTCCCCAAAGAAATGTTTAATGCTACAGAAAGTGCCAACACAAGAGAATGTGAGAAGAGATTTTTATAGTCAGAGTCAAACACATTTCCCTTCTCAGAGTATATAAAATATTTAGAATGGCTACCTTAAAGAGAAATATTAAATACCTAATGGAATATAAGAGAAAATTACTGTCACCAACACAAATGAGTATTTTTAAAACTATTTTATTTATTCATTTTCAAGCAGACAGATACAGAGAGAAAGAGAGAGAGAGAAAAAGAGAGAGAGAGAGAGCACACCAGGACTACCACCTTGTGGGTCTGGCTTATGTGGGTCCTAGGGAATTGAGCCCGGGCCTTAGGCACTGGAGGCAAGTGCCTTAACCGCTGAGCCATTTCTCCAGCCCACAAATGAGTATTTTTGAAGAAAAGATTTATTGGAGGTAAAACATTTCATGATAAATGAAAGTCTAAACTTGTTATCACAAGTGTATCACACCTATGGCAACTTTACAAAAGCTTGTTGAAAAATGGTTTTAAAGAATGCAGGTTAATAAAAATCTCAGCACTAGGAAGATGAGTTACATCATGAAAGTGAGTGTCCCTAGGATGTTAACAAGTGTTATAATATGAACTTTATATATTCATAAAGGATTCTCTTTAATGAAAGACATTAACATTTGATCAGAGAGGGTAATGATCAATACACCTTCACATAAACCCATGACATACCTTACAAAAAAATCTTCAACAATTTTTAAATGTGCAATGGAGTAGAAATATCTCCTATACATGAGCTTGTATCTATATAATTTGGAGTACTTAAAAGTTTGGAGTAATTATAAAGGTATAAAAATATAGTTTTTAAATGAACTCTTATGATGAGACTGGAAATATTAAAACAAACTGCAAATATGCACACATGATTATCTCCAAATAGAATATTTTCTAGAGGTTTCATTCAAGAGTTACATTCATGATTTAAAAAAAATAAAGAAGAAGAAAAGCACTTCTAAAACTCCAACTTGTCCACTAAAAGCTGTTGTACTAAGAGGACAACTGAGGCCAATTCAGTTCCATAGGGATGTAAAAAGTAGTTTTCTGAAAAAACAAAGTATTTGTAATAAAATATAAGGATTCTGCTAAGGGGAAAGATTAGTGAGACAATAAAAATAAGAGGAGACAAGTTATAAATACAAAATGGCAAAAGAAGAAATAAATGTCAACATATAAAAAACACTTTCCCTCAAGCTACAATGTATTTTGAGATATATTCAAGAGAACAGCACAAACACTAGCTTTTCCTTTATAAATGACAGTGAAACAGGGAGAGGGCTTTAGGAACTCATGCATTTCACAAGCACTTGGCAACCACATAGAAAACAGCATTGTTTGATTTCTGATGGGAAGCTGCTTTGGGTTTAGATTCAGTGTTTATGGGAATATAGGACATATATTTTGGCATATTTTGGCATATTCAGTATTGTGGGGGGAAATGACATAACTTTTTACATCCATTAGTACTTTTAAAGATCTAGCTTTTTAGCAGGAAAATACAAATATTAAACAGATGTGTTAAGGTGAAAAATCACCAAAGAAAGCATTTGTAAGCCATTCTGTGAACACATTTCTTACTTGCGGCTGCCTTATGAAATTTACCTTAAAAGTAAATTTCCAAGAGAAGAGAGCTATTAAAATATTAAAGTTCATAGAGGAAACTTTGTTAACTGAGGAAAGCAGACCCAATCAAGACATAGTTTTTCAATCAAGATGCTATGCAGTCATATAAATAGCAATTTAATTTTCAGAGACAATTCAGTTCCTAATTGAATGGCCCAACAATATATCTAAAATACTCCCAAGATTAAAGTGTTTGTGAATGTCTCCTGACACTGAGTTAGTTAGATGATGATGTTGTTTCACACCTCAAAAGTAGTGCCTTGACTCACAGAACAACTCACAGATTATGAGCTTTTAAACATGAGTGTATTCATCAGTTACTGTTAAATGAAATTCCTATTCTTGTTGATTTTAGTTGACATTTATCAAAGCTTAGTATAAGAGGTACCATGTGTTTATTCTTGGTCTACTTTTAGTATGGGCCATGCATTCAGTGTCTCATGGCCAAAGGTCTCATGTGCCTAGACATCCTTTGTTTCATCAGGGAAATGCAAATCAAAACAACAATGAGATTCCACCATACTCCAATCAGAATGGCAATCATTAAAAAAAAATCTACCAATAAGAGATGAGGATGCAGGGAAAAAGAACCCTCATTCACTGCTAGTGGGAGCTTGTACAAAAACTATAGGAATCAGTAGAGAGGCTACTAGAAAAAATGCATATAGAGCTATGAACAGACCCAGCTATCCCTCTACTGGGCATCTTCCCTCAAGATTCCTCACTTCAGCACAGAGACATTTGCTCATCCATGTTTATAGTGGATTAATTCAGAATGATTGAGATTTGGTATCAACCCAAATTCATATCACTGGACAAATATATGTAAAGTTGTGGTACATTTACACTATGGAATTCTACTCAGGAATAAGGAAAAATGACACAATGAAATTTACATGGAAGTGGACAGACTTGGAACAGATCTTACTCAGTGAACTCATATAAGAACAGAGAGAAAAATGTCACATATTCTCTCATCTGAAGTTCCTAATGAGGCTAAGCTTGAATAATAAGCAAACCTGACATTCAAATCCTGAGAATGACAACAGGGATGGAAGGAAACAGTGGGAGGGGGCAGATATACATTATCCTAAATCCATAATGAATCCATACCATAGAATCCTCTCCTTTGGACAGAAAGTTCTTGAGGAAGATGGGGGCATCATCTGGTAAGAAGGGTCTTGAAGAGGTAGGGATGAACTGTAACCTTAACACAAATGGCTCTGGCCTATAACTCCCTGTCACAGTAAATGGTTACTTCCCACACTGAGCTGTTGGTCAGAGAGACCAAAGAGGTCAATAAACAAGACGGGCTTATGCCAAAGTTCCTGATTACCCACCCCAGGTAAAAGATAAAACACTGTTGCTGAAGATACCACACTGTGTCCAGGGAGAAAGCCAGATGGTTAGCCTGTGCAGTGCTGGAAGGCACCACATGAGCTGCCAGGGCAAAGAAGCCAAATATATTCCAAGACAGGAGGGGACTTTCCTATACAACATGGACCGATGGCCTGAGAATGCAAAGGACACTGCTATGTGCCATAGACCAGCAAGCCAAGAAGTGCTCATCTGTGCAAAATGACACTTAAACTTGGTGGTTCATCAATGGTTCTCTGATTGGCTAAGAGATCCACTTATTGGCAAGGAACCTTAGCTGGAACTGGGATCCAAGGCAATTTTTTATGGAGACCAAGAATCCAGACTCCAAGGGGAAGCCCCCACTAACCATGGGCCAACAGAGAGGATACACCCATTAAAACTTCACCAAATTAACAATGGTTGTCCCATTTATCCTGTACACATCTACCTCTCATTTGGAGCTTTTGTTTGTTTACATCAGAAGGCAGCAAGAAATGGGAACGACCCAATTCCACCAATCAGACCTGAGATGATGATTGACACTCAGGCAGAAGATGAACCACTTCTATCTCATCATCTTGGGCCCAAATGAAACCTTAAAGGAAGTAACAAAATGAGCAAGAGTGTTGCCTCCACAGAAAATCAGATAACCTGTCCACGAGTAATGGAGACAGAGACCAAGAATACTCAAAATAGTCCAAAGTAGAAACCCAGAGACTCCTAAAAGTTCAAATGTAAAACAGACTTAAAGTTTACCCACCATAGCTCAGGGAATGTTGCTGAAGAGTAGACAGAAAGATTGTAAGAGCCATGGAGGGGGGAATATTCAAAGGTACCCCCACAAAAAAATAAAATGTCTACTGCTTACACATTTCATATTCCTCTACCCATGGATTCCTGCAATCCCACCGAAGAGGGCCCTCAATGGGTTTGGGGGCAGGGAGGAGGGAAATGGGGGTGCCAACATAAGACTTGTTCATACACTGTTTCTAATTATTAACAATAAAAATTTGTTTAAAACCTAATAAAAAGATAAATCGAATGATAGCCCCTGTCACTAGGTATGTATAAAGATCTAACTAATGGTAGTAGCATGATGTATGCTTCCATTTTTCCTTGTGGTTTTAATTCCATGCACTTTAAGACTTTGCCTGGGAGATATTATGATTAGTAGAATCTGATAGTGTTTAGAACCTGTGTTAAAGTCATGATAAGCAACTTATTACATTGTGCTTGTGGGCAATCTCTAAATTTCAAAAAGCCTTACCTTCTACTTACAGAGCAAAGATAATAAAGCCTTTCTTACTGTTGCTAGGGAGCTGTTACTAGGGAGCGAGGTAATAATGTATGCAGAAATGCTTTATCACTTATTATGCATTCCATCAATACTAGCTTGAATTATTTATTAAATTTATTAATGAGTGTAATGAAACTGAATTGGAGAAATAATAGGGTGGAAGCTGTGGTTTATTCAACATAACTTTAAAAATACTTTTTATTCCTCTCACAGATCACACCAACTCACTGATTTCAGACATATCACTTATATCTCGATCCCATTCTCACCTTTCAGAGTTTATGTCTATCAATTCATATGCCCTACCTCTTTTCAAACTAAAATTCTCTTCCTCCTTACCCCCTTCCTTCCCTCCATTCCTTTCTGTCCTTCCTTTCTTTTTTTTAAATAAATTTTTGTTTATAGAGAGAAGAGAGACAAAGAAGATGGGTGCACCAGGGCTTCTTGCCACTGCAAATGAATTCTAGATGCATGCCTCACTTTGTACATCTTGCTTCATGCGGGTACTGGGCAATTGAACCTGGATCCTTAGGCTTTGCAGGCAAGTGCCATAAACACTGAGTAATCTTTCTAGTCCCTCTTTCTTCTTTTCTTTATATGCTGGAAAGTGTTCTCTATACTAAAATCATATTTTTAATGGACTATTTTTAAAACTTTGTAAATGACCTTGCCATATTCACTCTTGATCCTTTTAGTAAGTTATTATTTCTCTAGGAAACAAAATTGTCTCTTCAAAAATATAAACAAAACATTTTATTCCCTTAAGTCAGTGACTGCTCTTTGTTCGGAGAATAAAGTCTAAGCTACAAGAGTGTCCCTTGTCCTACAACATAGTGTCAGTTTGCATGCCCTCCCCCACCTCTCACTATGTCACGTGGTGTGTACATGTCAGCATGAATAGTGATAATGAAAGTGGTGAGATATATGTCCTTAGCCTTTGTCATGGTTTGATCCAGGTGTCCCCCACAAACAAATAAATGTGTTCTGGGTAATCGATCCTCAGCTGATGGCAGTTTGGATTTTACAAACTCGAGGAGCTGTGTTGTTGGGGGCAGGCTTTGGGGGGTTATAAGCCAGCTTCCCCTTGCCAGTGTTTGGCACACCTTCCTGCCACTATTTCCAGTGCTGTGGCAGAGGTGACATCCACCCCTCTGCTCATGCCATCCTTTTCCCTGCCAGGATGGAACCCAAGCCTGGCAGTCTTGCTGTTCTGTGAATCACAGAGTTACAGTGTGGTTGCTTGCTTGAGTTGCTGCTGGTAGGTTTCTCTCTCTGCTTGCTTCTGGAAGTGCTGGGCTATCTCTGTCTCTGCTTGGATCTGTGAAAGGGGGCCAGCCTTTTTCCTTAACTTCCCCTGGATTTATTAGTTCAATAAATACTTTCCTCCCCAAAATTGTACCTAGTTTGGAGATTCATCCCAGCAGCATGTAGCTGACTACGACACCCCTTGAGTCCATAAGACAAATAAACCCATTCCTCCACAAGTCACTTTTGCTTGGGTTCTTTTTGTGCAGCAACAAAGTAAGTTGACTACAATAGTTTTGATACCAGGATGTGGGGTATGTTGCTGCTAGAACCCTGATCTTGTGGCTTTGCTCTTCTGGAAGTGATCTGCAGGAGAAATGTGGAAGGATTTGAAATGTCAACCTAAGAGATGCCTTGCAGTGCTGTGAGTACAGCTTGATGAACCATTCTGGTCAGAATTAAAAGACCTGATTGCAGTAAGAACTATGGACTGTGAGGTTTGGCTTCCATGGGTGAAAAAGAACTTGGTCAGGACTGTGCCAGAAGCAGTTTGTGTGAGAGGCTTGCTGCATTCTGCCTGCCTGTGTCCTGGGAACCTGTGCAGGGTTGTTTTACGTAAAGATGGACTGGTGTGAGCAGATGGAGATGGCACAGAAAGAAAGATCTTTGGGTCAAAACTGCTG